>JAVIAB010000092.1:46083510-46160707 GCA_032433765.1 Megaustenia siamemsis | reverse complement strand
AGAGTTCATCGGTGCTATATAGAGCCAATTCTGACCCATGGAAGCGAATCATGGCAGTAAACAAACAAATGAAAGACGATTAGAGGCCACAGAATGAGATTTCTTAGAAGAATGTTGAAAGTTCCCTGGACAGCTAAAAAGACCAATGAGGAAGTTCTCAAGAGGCCAACACAAAAAGGCAGCTCCTAAAAACATCAGAAAGAAACAATCAACATTTTTTTGCGCACATCAGAGAAGAGGAAAGTTGGAATACTTGGTTACAACTGGCAAAATAAAAGAAAAGAGAGATTGCGGACGACAAAGAGAGAAAATACTGGATAGCTTGGTGTCATGGCATGTAAAACAGTCAACAGAACTAATACGATGCACTGTAGATAGAAGATTGTGGAAGGACATGATCGCCTACGCCAATCGGTATGGCACATGATGATGATGATAATATGAAACCCAGAACACATGTGTAAGCAAAGAAGAGTAAAGTAATGTAAAGACCCTGTCACGCCAATTGAGTGTAGGGAATATGGTGTTAGTGACCATAATTTTTACAAACTTTCGGCACAAGATTTTTGGGGTAATGTGGTCGGGTATGCGCCCGTGCAGGCTTCACTTTCCTAGAAAAAAATCCAGTACCCATTTAAGGCTGGGTGAACTAGGAAGTCGTCGATCATGATCGAGCCCGACCTCTTGTCCATAGTAGCCCAGTTCACTACCCACTGAGCTATCGCGGCTTCCAGAACACAATTGTGCTTTATATTAATTCCCTGAATTGGTGCTGTAATCTAATGCTATAGTCACATGACGATATTGTGTACAAATGACATCTCAGCAGTCTTAATTTTTTTTTTTTTTTTTTTTTTGGGGGGGGGGGATGAACCGAATTGGAAACGTGTTGAAGAGTGCAGGTCCCTCTAGTGACAAGGGACGGGTTAAAATTCGACAACGGGCCTAAGTTCTCTGTGTTTGTCTTTTTGTTCGCGTGTTTCGCCAAAATTCCGTTTATAATTTATTTATTTATACATTTTTTGTACCGGGTTGTCTTCCTTCCTCAATACCTATTCGTTTTACAGGGTGTTAATCAGTTTTCAGGGGCACCACTAGGAAGTGGAGTGGGATCTCGATCAGCTCTGTCTACTCTGATCCCAACACATGCAGTCAACTATGAGTCGCTGACCATTTTCAGCAAAAGCCCTGGTGGTGCTTTGTCTTGGCCCTCCATCCTTCGCTCGGTTTTTGTGTTGTTCTGTAAGAGAAATTAAATGGTCAAGTATTGCTAATTTTAACAAACGTTATGGAATTTCTTATTCTTATTATTGATATCCTCGTTGACTACCCCGTCTGGTGTTGCTATGCATCCCAGGTATGTCAATTAATTCTGCTGTTTTTTGTTTGCATATACCAGCTTTATACCTCTAGCGCAGTCAACAACAACAACTTAAATGGTTTGGCCACCTGGTCAGAATGAATCCTCACCAATCGCCATCAAGGGCGTTCTTTCTCAAGAATGCATGGAAAAAAAACCAGAGGAAGACCAGAAACAGATGGATAGGTGCAGTGACAGAGACAAATAAAAACAAAGAAAATCACTAATTCAGACGGTTCGAGCAGCTCAAGAACACAAATGATATAACCTCGACACCTTTTAGGTATCAGTGAGAAAGAGAAAAGAAGAAGTCCCGAGGTTTGAATTTTGGGAGATTATCATTTGTTCCCTATTTTTCACATCGGCAGCCGTGTGCTTAGTTGTCTCAGCCATATAGACAGACATTCTTCCACTTCAGAGATGCTCACATATTTTTATCGTCGAGATTTTTAACGTTTTTTGGTAGATTTTTTGCCGATTAATTTTTCCCGGGCTGCTACCATTTTTCCCTACTCTTTTCGATTTCCAACTGCCAAGGATTCTTTATCGTGTGCAGAATGCGTTTTTTTCTGCCGTTTTCCGAGAGGGCTAGACATCGAATCGCACTACCAAGAGGCCAGGGGATGGTAAAGCCACACATTCGATTTTATTGTTTTTTTTCCCCACCGCCTGTGATGGGAATTATATCCAGGATCTTCCTGTCTAGATTTCGACGTCTTACCCCTAGAACTGATTGCATCTACAGTAAAAGTTCAACTCAAAGTAAAAACAGAAAATGTATAAATGAAACATCAACGTCACCTTTATCATCACTATTGAGTGCCGTCTCCGCTTCGAAGGTAGGCTATCATGGAGCGCCATTCTACTCTGTCTCTTGCTTTGATGGTGCAGATTGTCATAGGTTGACTGGTCCATCTTTTGATGTTACTCGTCCATGTTAGTCTTGGTCTGCCTCTGCCTCTTTTACTTTGTATTTTCCCTTCCAATATTATTTTTAGTTGGCTGTTGTGTCTTTTACCATGCCCCCAAATTTCATTTGTCTTGTTCTAATTGTGTTTAGTAGTTCTCTTTTCATTTTTAGTTGTAAAACTTCATCGTTTTCTTTTCTTTCCATCCAATTCTACCTATTCTTCTATAAATCCAAATTTCAAAGGCTTCAATTTTTGTTCTGCTTTCCTGTCTAATGTCCATGTTTCTGCACCATACAAAAATATTGTGAAGATGTAACATTTCGCTATTCTTAGTTTTAGCCCTGGTGTTACTTGTTTTGATGTTAGTATATTTTTCATGGCATTAAATTACTTTTTGCCATACCTATTCCTTTGTTTATTTCAGTTATACATTTTCCATCACTGGTTATAGTATGTCCCAGGTAGTTGTAGCTCTGAACTGTCTCCAGATGTATTCCTTCTAATTTGATATTTATTTGTAGATCTTGAGAATTTTCTTTGTTTGTGATCACGTAGTTTTAGTCTTTTTGATATTCATATCTAGTCCATATTTTTTTGCTTGTCATGTTTATTACATTAAGTAATTGTTGTAGATCTTTAGGATTTTCTACTAGTAGTACAGTATCATCAGCATATCTTAGGCTATTGATTATCTTCCCATTAATGTTAAGGCATGGCATCTCATTGATGTTTTTAAAGATTTGCTCAGTGTATAGATTGAACAACAGATTTATAGATTGAACAAGCTTGGTGATAGGATGCATCCTTCTCTTACTCCTCATTTTATATAATGGGTGTATAGTTATCCTTGTTATATTTTATTATTGCTGTTTGCTCCCAGTACAAATTACATATTAGTCGTATGTCTAAATCGTCAAAATTTATATCTTTTAGGCAGTTGATTATAGTGTATTCTATCAAAAGCATGGTGTAGTCTATGAAGCCGGCGTATATTGGTTTGTTTACTTCTATATACTTTTCAATCAATGTCCTCATGCTGAATATGACTTCTTTTGTCCCACTGTTTTTTCCTGAATCCAAATTGCTGCTCATCTAATTCAGTATTAATTTATTCTGAATCCTTCCCTGTATAACTTTTAGTAAAATTTTTGTTACCTTGCTCATTAGGTTTATTGTTCTAAAATCACTGCATTCAACTGCACCATTCTTTATAAGCAATGCAATGAAAGCTGATGTTTTAGTTCATTTTTTGGTATGTATGGTATATGTCATTGCATATGTCTGTGATCACTTAAATGACAAAATCTTCTAGAGCCTGTATCATCTCTATCTGTATATTGTCAGGTCCTGCTGCTTTTCCCTTTTTCATTATTTTTATAGCTTTTTCTACTTCTGATTTCAGAATTTTATAGCTGGATGTACATTTTATAAATGGTATTTTGTCCCTTTCGTCATGAAATAATTATGTTATATATTCCTGCCATCTATCGATTATATCTTGTTGTCTGTTAGCATTCTTCCTCTTTGTTTGCAGTACAACCGCTTCCTGCAGCTTTTTGTCGTTATTAGTCATTCTCTTTATTTTTGTGTGCATCCCTCTTACATTTTGTTTACTTTCCACAGTTTCGACTT
Source organism: Megaustenia siamemsis (assembly GCA_032433765.1). NCBI lineage: Eukaryota > Metazoa > Mollusca > Gastropoda > Stylommatophora > Ariophantidae > Megaustenia > Megaustenia siamemsis. The sequence continues at coordinate 46,156,804 of JAVIAB010000092.1, read as the reverse complement.
CTATACATTTTTGGTTGAGCCAGTCTTCTTTTGCCTTTTTGCACATTTTGCGTATTTCATTATCAATTTCCATGTATATGGCGGTGTTCTTCACTTGCCTTCTCTCTTCCATTTTTTCTAAAATGTTGTCAGTTATCCAATTTTGTTTCTTGTTACTTTCTTTTTGGGTAAGGTGATGCAGGATTCCTGTAAGCTGTTTTTTATGCATTGCCATTTGGTTGTGACTTTTTCTTCAGGATTTTCTCTTCTGTACTGCTCAATCCCTTCTTCTAGCAGCTTCTGATATGTGTTCTTTACTTGTACTGTATAAGTTTTCTTTAACATCTTTCTTATTTAAAGTTGTTACATCTATTGGTTTTGCTTAATTAGTCTTTTGTTTGTTTCTCTTTAATTTGATTTTCATTTTAATCATTACAGGATTGTGATCTGAATTAATATCTGCTCCTGGATAGATTTTGGTTTTCTTGACGCTGCTACAGAATCTGTATGTAATCTATTTGATTCCCCTTCCTATCACCAGTGCTTTCCATGTGTATAATTTCATTTTCTCTTGCTCAAAGAAGGTGTTACATATTATCAGCCTGTTTCTTCACAGAATTGTATTAATATTTTTCTTCTCTCATTTCTTTTCCTAAACCATGATTTCCTATTATCTCTTTCTTTCCTACTTTAGCGTTCATGTCACCCATTACAATCAAGATGTCTGAAGATTTCACTTGCTTCATAACTGTATTTATGTCTTCATAGTATGTTTCTATTTGTTCATCTGTATAGTCTTGAGTAGGTGCGTATGTCTGTATTATTGCTATGTCAAATGGTTTTGCCTTCATTTTTAATAGTATAATCCTATTATTGTATGTCCAGTGGGTATTTATATATTTTTGTAGCTCTCGTTTTAGTATGCCTACCCCTCTTTGATGTTCTGTTATGTTACATGAATATATAAATGTACATTTATCTTCTTGTATGTATCCACTTTCTTTCCATCTTGTTTCTGATATGCCTAAAATATCTATGTTTATTGTTCTGCTTCTACCATAAGATTTAAAAATTGTCCTTGTTGGTATAAGGTCCTAACATTCCATGTAGTTATTTTTAGCTCGTTCTTAAAACAGTAGTTAGAATTTCTCTCCATGGCTTTCTTTGGAATATTACGTGATGAGACTCCAATCTTTTATACTGTGGTCTGCATATTCGTCTTTCGTCTCCTGAATATGCCTCATGTGTATCACACACTTTGCTGTTCTCGCTTTCTGGGCCGTTCATTATTCTGATTCTTCCGCCACATCCGCTGTCACAGACTTTTTACATTCGGTTTGGGCATAACCGCCCGACGCCATTGTTGTCGAACTATGTGTTTGCCTATCCAACCGCGAACACACGACACAAAGAAAAAGAAGAATAAATCATATTCCACTTACATATCGGTAACGTTCACAGTCTAACGTTCACTCGTCAGAAGTAAAAGATACACCAAACGGCGAATAGCAACACATTATTTCACAACTAGACTGTCGCGTAAATCATTTAAATATATCAGCAAGAGCCGAATTATAAAAACGATCAACACGTAGCCGCCATCACACCTGATAGATAGGATAACGTCACGTTAGTGGAGGTTTTTCTGAGTTCCCTGTCTGTGCTCTGGCCTGTCTAAAGTAGGCTATGATTCAAGCCAGCAGGAGTCGAAAGTGAAGGCGAATCCGTGCTCAAAATGCCATGATAATGTCGGATGTCTTGGATCAAAAGTCTCAGATATCACATATTTTTGTTAACTAGAAACTAGACAACTGCACCCACTTAATGTCCTTATAAGGGCAGACAATGAAATGGAGGAGTCGTTGGCTGAAGGCAGCAGGAGAAGAAGATCAAACCCATTGTGATTACTATTGGCCTAATGTTCAATCTGACTAAAGTTCATTCTCACCATCTTGACATGGACAGAGCTGCAGTTGGGAAATGATTCTTTGTCGTTGCACAAGCTATATTTATTAATTACTTTTTTTTTAAACATGGGAACTATGATTTGTTTAAATGTATATTTTTACCGGTAGGATACGATCTCTTTTAATATCTAAGTACTCCTCTTTTTCGTCCGTCCTTCACAAGGCGTCAGGTGGGCGTAATTTGAGCCTCCATCGTTTTACAAGCAGCTGCAATATTTGTTTCTCGGCCCAGCACAAGCGACTTCATCACGACATTTGTGGGTACCGGTTTGCTTTACAGCTTGTTGCTCCTACTTGCAGGTCGAGTTCAAGGTCCACCTTCTAAAGATTCAGTAGGATCCGACCTGTTATTACGTGCTGATCCAGACCTAGCAGTCTTCTATGAAAGCTGACCGCTTTCTATAATTTTCCTTGTATCCTTGTTTCAATAAACATTTTTCTTTGTTAGTGGCAACTTTACAACGCTACACAGACCACATCAAAGTTAGATCAGGTGTAAGACTGGGTGCGTACTATCCCCCTACTGTTTATTACATACATGGACTATATATGCAAGCTAGCCAACCCATCAGAGACAGAGGAGATCAACGAGCTTTTATTTGCAGACGACCAGGCACTAATACATGAAACAATAGAAGACCTACAAGAACACTTAAACAAACTCAACAGTTCAGGCACAAAATACAACATGAAAGTCAACATCAACAAAACAGAAGTCATGAATGTCGCCAAAAAATAACAGAACATCAACATAACTATAGAAGGCAGGCAACTAAAACAAGTAGAGGAATTCAAATACCTAGGAGGTTTAGTGACAAACGATAATTCTCAAACAGCAGAGATAGAATCAAGATGCATCAAAGCTTGCCAAATCATTGGACAGTTATCACCACTATTGTCCAACAAGGAAATAACTCTGGAGGCAAAACGAGCACTATACAATACAATCTTCATCCCAACGTTGTGCTACCAATGCCAGACCTGGACCCTAGATGCAAGAACAATAAGAAAATTAACCTCTACTGAGATGAAATGTGTTAGACGAATGACAAGGAAACAGTCTGAGAGATAAGATCAGAAATGAAGAACCGAGAAAAAAGCTAGGAATAGTTCTCTCTCATATATATAAGGAAACAACAGATAAAATGATTTGGCCACGTGACAAGGCAGAAAGATCAAAGCACAACACAATGAGCCTTCAGCAAACGTTGTGAGAACACCAGACCCAAGGGTCGACCACGAAAAATATGGATCGATGTAATATTAGAAGCGCTAGGAAACATAACAGCAGCAGAGGCGAACAGAAGAGCAAAAGACAGCAAATTATATCTCCCCTCGACGCTGAAAGGCAGATGAGGAAGGAAAGAAGAAGAAGAAGTGGCAACTTTTTTCAATTAATTTATCATTTGAAACACGATGAGTGTAATCATATTATTCATAATTGTATAGGCGTTTGAAACATGTTTGATATCAATATTGTAATAATATAGATAACTATTGCACGTTCGTTCCTGAAAAAATAAAAATACTATTCACTCCTTGAAAAGAAATATTTTTTTTTGTAGACCTCTATCAGTTTTCCAAACTTAGCAATAGGGCTAATGGTAAATGTGTTCGGGAAATCTTCCATGAAAATATTTCCAAAGCAGCTCCGGGGAACAGGCTGGCTTTTCTTGTAACTGAACAGATCACTTGAGGTTGTAAAGGACAAAGTAGTTAAGCGCAAACGCAACGGTTTCGTAAGCTTAACACCAGCAAATGTCTTCCAAGTTTTTGTGTAAATTGTTTAACAGCTGGTAAGGCAACCAGTTCTGGTCCATACTTCAAAGAAAGCCATTCAAAGTTAATGTTGAAAACAGATTAAAAGTAGCACGTGAAATCTCAATAAGTGGTATAATATGGCTTTGTCTAGAGTCAAATACTTGGACACGGCGTAGTTAAGGGCCAGAATAATTTGGCTAAAGTAGTTAGGAGAGATGCTGCACAATGTTATGGCCAGGTGAAGTGAACTGAAAGCGTGTGAAACAAAATGAACTTGTTTTTTTTATGCTAATTTGTGGTCACGCTAATTATGATTATGATGATTAGCTGTTAATACTGCACGCAGCGGAGTACTTGGGTACGTGTTTACTCTAGCAGTTTATCACGCTTATGAGTTTCTCTTTCTTTCTTTCCTTGCTTTTTTTTTAAAGACCTGACTTGACTATACAATCGAAGACTTTATTCACTTCGATGATAAAAATGTTTTTTTTTTCTTCAAATCCTTTTTAAAAAATGTAAACTAGTTAATGTTATGGTTATGTTATTTCAATTAATTATTTTATGTTAGTTCTAATCATCATTGCATTCATATAACCTTTTTCTTCACATGTCGTGTATGTTGACGTAGGCGATGATGTCCTTCAGCAATCTCTTGTCTATTAATCGCATGTCTTGTCACAATGACAAGCTGTACAGGAACTGCTTTTCCTGTTGTTCGTGTTTTCTCTTTCCCTTGATATTGTTCGTCCTTAGTCTTCTATGTGTTTCAGTTTCTTTCATCTCATAACATGTTTCAATGAGTTTATTGCTTCTTTCTCATGTTCGTGTAGAATTTCTTTACTGGTATTTTCAGCTGTGGATCTCTCAGCTTTCTACTGGGAAATCACGCCGTTGTAGCGTCTGGAATTACATGTGTGTGCATAGTCTATGCCTCATTTCCAAATTCGGGATCTGCTTTATACATCACATTCTTTAAAGTTTATTTTCAACACCCGTGACATACATGTTTGTATAAAATGGGTTTCATTCCCTAGAATTCTACTGACATGCGCTATTCTGCTTTGCGTCTTCTATCTAATGCTATAACTGTGCTCAAATGACTCCCTGCAGGCTATCTCGTTTATTTTGTTGATGGATTTGTAGAGTTCTGTTTCTTAGAGTTGACAATTGCTTCTGTATTTTTATTTGTTGACGCTAAACTCTTTTCTGCACTTTCATTAGCTATTATGTAATTTTGTATTTAGTCCTAAGTGTTCTAAAGTGTTCGCTGTAAAGACTGTGTCATTTTCATATCATTGTTTTTATATGTTACGTCCATTAACTATAATCCTTCTCAATTATTGATCTCATAATATTTTTTATAATTGCGCCAATTTTTAGTAAAACCCTGCTTTAGCTACACTATCTTGAAGCTGAGCGTGGTCGCTGACTTAGGTTTCATAAAGATGGTTTGTTTGTTTCTTTATTGAACTAGCAACACATGCGTTTCTGCCCTTCGACTCAAAGCCATGTAGTGGTATTTGTTTGTGTTTGTAAGTTGTTTTTGTTTATTATTATTTATTAATTTAGTGCACAGAGAGTGTTCCATGTATAAGGCCAGTGAGAAAGAAACGCATTGAGGTATTCTTCTGTCTCAGTAACTGTTTATCTATATATATCCCAGTAACTGTTTAGCTGTATAACAGTTCATGTGACTGTTTAGCTGTATTCTGTCCCAGTAACTGTTTATCTATATCTATTCCAGTAACTGTTTAGCTGTATTCCAGTTCCTGTAACTGTTTAGCTGTACTTCAGTTCATGTGACTGTTTAACTGTATTCTGTCCCAGTAACTGTTTATCTATATTTATCCCAGTAACTGTGTAGCTGTATTCCGTCATAGTGACTGTTTAGCTGTATTCCAGTTCCTGTGACTGTTTAGCTGTATTACAGTTCATGTGACTGTTTAACTGTATTCTGTCCCATTAACTGTTTAGCTGTATTACAATTCATGTAACTGTTTAACTGTATTCTGTCCTAGTAACTGTTTAGCTTTCAAGAATGATCAACGGCCCAGAAAGCGAAAACAGCAAAGTGTGTGGTACACAAGAGGCATGTTCAGAACACGAAAGACGAACATGGCTGACCACCGTGAAAGAGATTGGAGCCTCATCACGTACCAGTCCAGAGGAAGCCATGGAGAGTCGGAGAAATTCGAACTTATGTCGGAGGAAAGATCTTAAAATAAGTACTTGGAATGTTAGGACTCTATATCAACAAGGGAAATTGGAAAATCTAATTCAAGAAGCAGAACGAATAAATATAGATATTTTAGGCATATCAGAAACTAGATGGAAGGAATGTGGGTACATTGAAGACGAAAAATATACATTTATATACTCAGGAAACACAACAGAACATCAAGGGGGGTAGGAATACTGATAAAAAGAGAGCTACAAAAATATATAAGTACCCACTGGACATACAGTGATAGGATTATACTACTCAAGTTGAAAGCAAAACCATTCGACATAGCAATAATACAGACATATGCACCTACTCAAGACTACACAGATGAACAAATAGAGGCATACTATGAAGACCTAAATAAAGTTATGAAGCAAGTAAAATCTTCAGACATCTTGATTGTAATGGGTGACATGAACGCTAAAGTAGGAAAAGTAGATATAAGACAATTATAGGAAATCATGGTTTAGGAAAAAGAAATGACAGAGGAGAAAGATTAATACAATTCTGTGAAGAAAACAGGCTGATAATATGTAACACCTACTTTGAGCAAGAGAAAAGGAAACTATACACATGGAAAAGCCCTGGAGATAGGAAGAGGAATCAAATAGATTACATAATGATAAAAGAAAGGTTCCGTAACAGCGTAAAGAAAGCCAAAACCTACCCAGGAGCAGATATTAATTCTGATCACAATCCTGTAATGATTAAAATGAAAATCAAACTAAAGAGAAAAAGCAAAAATCTGATTCATCAACAAACCCACTCGACATAACAGCTTTAAATCAAAAAGATATTAAAGATACCTATACAATACAAGTAAAGAACACATACCAAAAGCTGCTAGAGGAAGGAATTGAACAATACAGAAGAGAAAATCCTGATGAAAAAGTAACAACCAAATGGCAATGCATAAAGAAAAGCATACAAAAAGCCTGCGACACCTTACCCAAAAGAGAAAAACAAAAACAAAAATGGATAACTAACACCATCTTAGAAAAAATGGAAGAAAGGAAACAAGCGAAGAACACTGCCCAATACAATAAAATAGATAATGAGATACGCAAAATGTGCAAAAAGCAAAAGAAGACTGGCTGAGCCAAAAATGTAGAGAAATAGAAACTATGGAAAGCAAACAAGACCTAAGAGGAATGCACACAGAAATAAAGAGAATGACTAATAAAAATAAAAAAGCCACAGAAGGTGGATGCATTGCAGACAAAAAAGGAAAAATGCTAACAGACAATAAGGATATCATAGATAGATGGCAGGAATATATAACAGAACTATTTCATGATCAAAGGGACAAGAAACCAGTTATAAAATGTACATCAGGCTATAAAATCTTAAAATCTGAGGTGGAAAAAGCTATAAAAACAATGAAAGGGGGAAAGCAGCAGGACCTGAAAGCATACAGATAGAGATGATACAGGCACTTGAAGATTTTGGCATTGAAGTGATTACAGACATATGCAACGACATATACCACACAGGATACATACCAAATGAACTAAAAACATCAACTTTCATTGCATTGCCTAAAAAGAATGGTGCAGTTGAATGCAGTGACTTTAGAACAATAAGCCTAATGAGCCATGTTACAAAAATCTTGCTAAAAGTTATACAAGGAAGGATTCAGAATAAAATCAATACTGAATTAGATGAGCAGCAATTTGGATTTAGGAAAAATAGCGGGACAAAAGAAGCCATATTCTGCATGAGAACATTAATCGAAAAATACACAGAAGTAAACAAACCAATATATGCCTGCTTCATAGACTACACCAAAGCTTTTGATAGAGTACACCACAAACAACTTATAGAATGCCTAAAAGAGATACATCTAGATGACATGGATATACGACTAATATGCAATCTATACTGGGAGCAAACAGCAATAATAAATATAACAAAGAGTTCTCTACACACCATTGATATAAAAAGAGGAGTAAGACAAGGATGCATCCTATCACCAAGCTTGTTCAATCTATACACTGAGCAAATCTTTAAAAACATCATAGAGATGCCAGGCCTACAAATTAATGGAAAGATAATCAATAACCTAAGATATGCTGACGATACTGTACTACTAGCAGAAAATCCTAAAGACCTACAACAATTACTTAATGAAATAAACACGACAAGCAAAAAAAATGGACTAGATATGAATATCAAAAAGACTAAAACTATGATCATAAACAAAGAAAATACCCAAACCCACAAGTGGATATCAAAATTGAAGGAATAGACCTTGAGACAGTTCAGAACTATAACTACCTTGGACATACTATAACCAGTGATGGAAAATGTACAACTGAAATAAACAAAAGAATAGGAATGGCAAAAAGTAATTTTAATGTCATGAAGGACATACTAACATCAAAACAAATAACACCAGAGCTAAAACTAAGAATAGCAAAATGTTACATCTTCTCAATATTCCTATATGGTGCTGAAACATGGACATTAGACAAGAAACAGAACAGAGAATTGAAGCCTTTGAAATGTGGATATAGAAGAATAGGTAGAATTGGATGGAAGGAAAAGAAAACAAATGACAAAGTCTTAAAACAACTAAAAATGAAAAGAGAACTTCTGAACACAATTAGAACAAGACAAATGCGATTCTTAGGCCATGTTAAAAGACACAACAGCCTACTGAAAGTGATCCTGGAGGGGAAAATACAAGGTAAAAGAGGCAGAGGCAGACCAGATTAACATGGACGAGTAACATCAAAAGATGGACAAATCAACCGATGACAACCTGCACCATCAAAGCAAGAGATAGAGCAAAATGGCGCTCCATGGTAGCCAACCTTCGTTGCGGAGACGGCACTCAATGATGATGACGATGAACTTTTAGCTGTATTCCAGTCCCTGTAACTGTTTAGCTGTATTCCAGTTCCTGTTTAGCTGTATTCCAGTTCCTGTAACTGTTTAGCTGTATTCCAGTTCCTGTTACTGTTTAGCTGTATTCTGTCCCAGTAATTGTTTAGCTGTATTCCAGTTCCTGTAACTGTTTAGCTGTATTACAGTTCATGTAACTGTTTAGCTGTATTCTGTCCCAGTAACTGTTTAGCTGTATTACAATTCATGTAACTGTTTAACTGTATTCTGTCCTAGTAACTGTTTAGCTGTATTCCAGTCCCTGTAACTGTTTAGCTGTATTCCAGTTCCTGTTTAGCTGTATTCCAGTTCCTGTAACTGTTTAGCTGTATTCCAGATCCTGTTACTGTTTAGCTGTATTCTGTCCCAGTAACTGTTTAGCTGTATTCCAGTTCCTGTAACTGTTTGCTGTATTACAATTCATGTAACTGTTTAACTGTATTCTGTCCTAGTAACTGTTTAGCTGTATTCCAGTTCCTGTAACTGTTTAGCTGTATTACAATTCATGTAACTGTTTAACTGTATTCTGTCCTAGTAACTGTTTAGCTGTATTCCAGTTCCTGTAACTGTGTTAGCTGTATTTTAGTTCATGTGACTGTTTAACTGTATTCTGTCCCAGTAACTGCTTATCTATATCTATCCCAGTAACTGTGTAGCTGTATTCTGTCCTAGTGACTGTTTAGCTGTATTCCAGTTCCTGTGACTGTTTAGCTGTATTACAGTTCATGTGACTGTTTAACTGCATTCTGTCCCAGTAACTGTTTATCTATATCTGTCCCAGTAATTTTTTAGCTGTATTCTGTCCTAGTAACTGTTTAGCTGTATTCCAGTTCCTGTAACTGTTTAGCTGTATTCCAGTTCCTGTAACTGTTTAGCTGTATCACAGTTCATGTAACTGTTTAGCTGTATTCTGTCCCAGTAACTGTTTATCTGTATTACAATTCATGTAACTGTTTAACTGTATTCTGTCCTAGTAACTGTTTAGCTGTATTCCAGTTCCTGTAACTGTTTAGCTGTATTCCAGTTCCTGTTACTGTTTAGCTGTATTCCAGTTCCTGTAACTGTTTAGCTGTATTACAGTTCATGTAACTGTTTAGCTGTATTCTGTCCCAGTAACTGTTTAGCTGTATTACAATTCATGTAATGTTTAACTGTATTCTGTCCTAGTAACTTTAGCTGTATTCCAGTCCCTGTAACTGTTTAGCTGTATTCCAGTTCCTGTTTAGCTGTATTCCAGTTCCTGTAACTGTTTAGCTGTATTCCAGTTCCTGTTACTGTTTAGCTGTATTCTGTCCCAGTAACTGTTTAGCTGTATTCCAGTTCCTGTAACTGTTTAGCTGTATTCCAGTTCCTGTAACTGTTTAGCTGTATTACAGTTCATGTAACTGTTTAGCTGTATTCTGTCCCAGTAACTGTTTAGCTGTATTACAATTCATGTAACTGTTTAACTGTATTCTGTCCTAGTAACTGTTTAGCTGTATTCCAGTCCCTGTAACTGTTTAGCTGTATTCCAGTTCCTGTTACTGTTTAGCTGTATTCCAGTTCCTGTAACTGTTTAGCTGTATTCCAGTTCCTGTTACTGTTTAGCTGTATTCTGTCCAGTAACTGTTTAGCTGTATTCCAGTTCCTGTAACTGTTTAGCTGTATTACAGTTCATGTAACTGTTTAGCTGTATTCTGTCCTAGTAACTGTTTAGCTGTATTCCAGTTCCTGATACTGTTTAGCTGTATTCCAGTTCCTGTAACTGTTTAGCTGTATTGCAGTTCATGTAACTGTTTAGCTGTATTCTGTCTCAGTAACTTTAGCTGTATTACAGTTCATGTAACTGTTTAACTGTATTCTGTCCTAGTAACTGTTTAGCTGTATTCCAGTTCCTGTGACTGTTTAGTTGTGCATGTCTGGAGCGTAGTTCCCAGACCACAGTGGACAATCTTTTCCAGCAACGACAGCAAAGAAAGTGCCAACTACTTGACTCTGAGCCGAAGTGAAAGGGCCCATAGGCTTTTGTGTCAATAACGATCTGAGTACGTCATTATATGCCAGAACAAGAAAGTTCGCGATTTAATGCAGAGGTTTCTCCTTGTCTTATAGTTTACCATTCAAGGTGATCGATGTAGGTCATTGTCATGTCTGGTGGAGCAAAAAGTTACGGAGAACACGTTAAATGTCGATTGCTTTAAATCCTTCCTCTGGTGAACATGTTAATTGTTTGATTGTTTTAAATCTTTCCTTTGGTGAACATGTTTGTTGATTGTTTTAAATCTCACTTCTAGAGAAAATATGCATTGTTTGATTGTTTTAACTCTTACTTCCAGAGTATGTATGCATTGTTTGATTGTTTTAAATCTTACTTCTAGGTAATATATGCATTGTTTGATTATTTTAAATCTTACTTCTAGGGAATATATATGCATTGTTTGATTTTTTAAACCTTACTTCTAGGGAATATATGCATTGTTGATTGTTTTAAATCTTACTTCTAGGGAATATATGCATTGTTTGATGTTTTAAATCTTACTTCTAGGGAATATATGCATTGTTTGATTGTTTTAAATCTTACTTCTAGGGAATATATGCATTGTTTGATTGTTTTAAATCTTACTTCTAGGGAATATATGCATTGTTTGATTGTTTTAAATCTTACTTCTAGGGAATATATGCATTGTTTGATTGTTTTAACCCTACTTCTAGAGCACACAGTAATTGTTTGATTGTTTTAAACCCTACTCTAGAGCACACAGTAATTGTTGATTGTTTTAAACCCTACTTCTAGAGCACACAGTAATTGTTTGATTGTTTTAAACCCTACTTCTAGAGCACACAGTAATTGTTTGATTGTTTTAAACCCTACTTCTAGAGCACACAGTAATTGTTTGATTGTTTTAAACCCTACTTCTAGAGCACACAGTAATTGTTTGATTGTTTTAAACCCTACTTCTAGAGCACACAGAATTGTTTGATTGTTTTAAACCTACTTCTAGAGCACAAAGTAATTGTTTGATTGTTTTAAACCCTACTTCTAGAGCACACAGTAATTGTTTGATTGTTTTAAAAACTACTTCTAGAGCACACAGTAATTGTTTGATTGTTTTAAACCCTACTTCTAGAGCACACAGTAATTGTTTGATTGTTTTACACCCTACTTCTAGAGCACACAGTAATTGTTTGATAAGTTGACTTGGTGGTCCAGAGGTAATTCGTTGGCCTCTGTTTCTAGGTGGTCCGCTTTTCTATTTTCACCGCAAGTGGGGGACATTTTTCAAAAATCGAATCCGTTAGAGATGCTTTACCCTCACCTGGTCTCTCTTTAGTGAGAGATCCGGTGTCTAGCCCTCTCGTAAAGAGAGTATCAGGCTGCAGGTGATGTACTTCCACAGAAATCTCTTTGAGACCACAGAGTACAATGGTTGTGCTAGCTGCGAATCGACATTCATATCTCGGATATCCAAAATACAATTTGAGTACACCTTCCAGAGGCTGCAATTTCCCTCAAAGTTTGCTTTGCAGCGACCTTCATAAGTCTAGAGGCAGTCGCTTGAAGTCGTAGGTTTTAACCTGATGGAGGACTTATTCTCATTGGCCAGTTCAACGGGGTCAGTTGACCGATCTCATTGGCCAGTTTAACGGTACCAAATCTGAAGTGAGCACACCCAGCAGCCTGGTGATCTTGTAGGGAGAACCACTCTATTAGTGTCGTGGTGCCAGACTCACCAATACCGTCATTTTCTTTACCATCATGTTGAACACTGTTTCTATGATGTCATGAGGATCGTGGAGTTTTTTTCCCACGCGGCAGTGCACTCGTGGTCAGAACATTCCCAGGAAAAGATCGAGATTCGAAAGAGAAAAGCATCGACTGGCTGCGAGATCGTGTCATTCTGACACAAAAGGACGACTAGGCTGCTGTCTTTAATGGCATTCTGGTGAACGCATTTGAAGGGTCACGCGTGAAATGCAGGTCTGCAAACTCGGTTGTACAAACGGATGTTATTTCTGCATGTCATCATTTAAAGTACTTTAGCGCCGTGTCTAAGCACGGCTGTAAAGCTAATATCTAGTAAACATCATAAGCCAAAACAAGTGATGTTTATAGAGAGCGAGGTGAGTTAGTTAGGTTGGTTGCTCATTATTTTATGAAAATGTTTGGCTGGAAGCGGCATAACCTCTTTCCCGGGCAGATGAGATCCGCCAGCACTGGTAGGCAGCTCGTATCATCATCATCATCATCTACCGTTTGGCGTAGGCGATCACATCTTTCCAAAATTCTCTGTACAGTGCATCGTATCAATTCTGTTGTTGACTATTTTTCGTGCCATAACACCAAACTACCCAGCATTTTCTCTCTTTGTCATCCGCGATCTCTCTCTGTCTCTGTATTTTGACATTTGTAACCAAGTATTCAAACTTTAATCTTTTCATGAAGGGCATCTTACACAGGAGAACATAAACTTATCTCCAACCTTCACTGCCTTGCTGTTGTATCCCCAAATTGGAAGTAAACCCAGAGAACCAATCAGAGGTTGCAAATGTTGTTAGACATTTTATTTAATGTAGCTTCTTGAATTCCTACAAAGGAACTGGGCGCAAGCTTTAACAACCTAGTTGTTCCTTTGGGTCCACGTGTAAAAGTGGGGACCTGCTGCATGACCTAACAACGGTCCTCCATATCACTTGCCTAGAATTGTGTCCTGGATTAATTCGCTTCGATTCACAGCATCGACACAACACAGGGAGCAACAGTCTGCGGTAACAATTTTTAGACTCCGAATAGGTCACAACGGATTGAAGTACCCACCTTTTCAACACCCTAAGGATACGAACCTCTGATGAATGTGACTGTGACACAGGCAAAATAACCACTGAAAACCGGTGGCCATCACCGGTGCTATACCAGGACAAGTTGTAAGGGGTGTTACTAGCTTGAGCTGACCAATGCTTTCTTCGAACGTATTCCATTTTTTTGGTTTAGGGGGCCTCGGTAGCCTAGTTGGGAAAAACCATCCGACTGGACTACCGACGTTCGGACAACCCGTGTTCGATTCCCGCTGGAAACAGTGTGAGTTGTACTAGTGGTTGTAGAAAAAAAAATACCTCCGCGGTCGACCCAGCCGCTGGCAGAAATAGGTACCAGTGTAGTACTCTGGGAAGGTAAGGAATACCGCCTCACATCGTGAGTTTCGATGCTTGAAGCGACATTATCCAGATGTCTCCGTACACATCTGGATAGGCGGCTGAGCACATATGGGTGAAAACTCGCGTGTTAAGACGCCGATTCAATTCTCGTATTTTACCTTTACACATTTTTAACGTCTAGAGGAAATGCATAAGAAAAAAAAGAAGCTTCCGATGTTGAAGAAATACATTGACTCGACTGTACAGCAACAGCTCACACTGTAACTGAGTTAGTGTGGCTAAAGCTGGATCCTCAAAAGTAGACTTTGAACCAGGCATCAAACAAAAACATCAACCACATGTATGGAAGAGAACACTTAAACTTGGCTGAGTGGTTGAGAAGCTCTAGGAAATCAATGACATTCTGAAGACCTGTTTTCATCATCAATGATGAACATGCACAACTTGACATCGGCGCGCTCCAAGAAACCCTTCTACACAAATCGAGGATCTGAAAGAAAATTATTACACATGTTGGTAAGCAAAGACGCAGAAGGAGCAAGAGAACATGATGTCGGTTTCCGCAATAAAAAAAAGAAAGAAACAATTTTAAATCTGATAGACCCGTTTCAATAACAACACGGAAAGGTTATATTACTTAAACTCTAATACATCAATTCGTTGCTTCTTGCGGGATATTTGAACGCACCATAAATTTACAAAAGGCAAACATGATGGTTCCAGGCGCAGACTACACAAACATTGTCACAAATGGTTACTATATGGAAATTGTAAGCAAATTTATCTACATAGGATCCACATTTACCGATTAGCAACGTTATCAGAGTTGGCGCGGAGAGTGTCAAATAGCATTTTACTACCAAGGTCGCTGCGTACAAAACATGCGATTTGAACAGTCTACGATATGCTTGTGAATCGTGGTCTCTATAAACCTGGCAGATAAAAAAGATTAAATGTTTTTCACATGCACTGGTGAAGACGCATACTTGGAATCTTCTGGAATGACAAAGTAACAAATAATGGAGTGCTAAATGTATTGAAGTAGCAAGTACGTTCAGTATCCTCAAAAAAAAAAACAACCTCTTTAAGGTAGCTAGGCCACCTTTGCCTAATAAATGATGGGAAGATTTCCAAAGATATCTACATCGTGAAATAACATTCGGCAAAGGAAACAAAGGAATATCCCTTCTACGCTGCAAAGATGTTTTTAACGTGACATGAGGGAGCTTGATATGCAACATACCTGACTGGGGACAGTTTTCTCAAGTTAGATTCAGCTGGAGGCAAACAGTAAACATTAATCTGAAAGAGGAGGAACTCAATTTGAGAAAGGTTTCCGGTTCTAGGCTCGCACAAAAGAAGAAACAACAACATCTGACAAGATCATATCATGGGTAATAAATTCATTACCGTAATATTTCTATTACTATTACACACAACAACAATCTATTATTATTATTAGTAATGCTAGTACAATTACCACTACAACCACCACCACGACTACTACTATTACAAAAACTACTAATACTGCACGGATTCGATCCTGATCGACAGCTTCTGAGTTCACCCAGCCTAAATGGATACCAGATTTTTTTTTGGGAAAGTAAAGCGGCACAAGCGTAATACCGACCACATTACCCAAAAAAATCATGAGCCAAAGGTCTATAAAAATTATGGTCACTAACACCATATTTCCTATACGTCACTTGGCGTGACAGAACTCTTTACTTTTTTTTTTTTTTCTAACTAAGACTACTAATATTACTAAACACAACCACTATCACTACTAATACTACTACTTTCACTACTATTATTACTATCATTGCTACAACTACCACTAACTAGTCCTAAAACAACCATCACCACCACCACTGCTACTAAAATTACTCCAGTCACTACCACTTTTACTACTATTGTAACCACTACTACAACTACAACCACCATCATTACTACTACAACCACCACTACTACAGTACTGTTACTAATTTTATTGCTACTATAACCACTGCCACTACTAGTAATGCTACTATTACAATCATCACCAATACTACAACAACCAATACCACTACTACTAAAAATCACCACCACCACTACTACTGCAACCAGTACCACCGCTACTACAGTACCACTATTATTGCAATCCTCAAAACCAGTGAAACCACCATTACTATTACTATACTACTACTACTACTACTACTATTACTAATACTACTACAACCACTACTACAACCACACTATTACAATTCCTACTACAACCACTACAACTGCTGCTACTATACCACCACTACCACTACTACTATAACTACTACTACAACAACTACTACAATCGTCACTACCCCTCCTACTACTACAACCACCACTGCTACTTTTACTACAACCATCACCACGACTACACTACTACTACCAAAACTACTACTATAATTATAACACTAACAATGTATTACTAGGTTTAATAGACACGCCGAAATATGAAAGTACATAGCATCTTCTGTAACATCTTCCACCCGAAAAAAAAGAGAGAAAAAAGAACAGGAATAATAAAACCCGGTATTTGGTTAAGATCAAAGCGTTAAGACCTAGAAACAGACTAACTAATCTGGGTCAAGAAATTATAGATCGAATGGAAAGGTAATCCGGGAGCTAGAAAATTTAATGATGAATAAATTGAATGTAATGGGACCGAAAGGCACAAAACATGACAGCTTAATGCAAGTGACAAAACAGCGCATCTACGCCTTATGGCATTTTGAGAACAGGGAAATTAGTTAAAATATTTGGTAAACGATCATTTTGAGAACAAGGAAGTTAGTTCCAATATTTGGTAAACGATCATTTTGAGAACAAGGAAGTTAGTTCCAACATTTCCTGTACGATCATTTTGAGAACAAAGATTTAGTTCTATTTTTGGTAAACGAGCATTTTGAGAACAATGAAGTTAGTTCCAGTATTCCTATACCATCATTTGAGAACAAGGAAGTTAGTTCCAATATTTGGGTAAACGATCATTTTGATAACAAGGAAGTTAGTTGCATATTTTGGTAAACGATCATTTTTGAGAACAAGGAAGTTAAGTTAGTTCCAATATTTCCTATACGATCATTTGAGAACAATGAAGTTAGTTTCCAATATTTGGTAAACGATCATTTTTTAGAACAAGGAAGTTAGTTCCAATATTTGGTAAACGATCATTTTTGAGAACAAGGAAGTTAGTTCCAATATTTCCTATACGATTATTTTGAAAAACAAGGGAGTTAGTTCCAATATTTCCTATACGATCATTTTGAGTAATGTGGTCACTAACAATCGAGGCTGCTCATCGTTTGAGAAAAAAAACATTTCTGATAACCATTTTCCAGATGCTGCGTTTATGACGAACCCTGTCTTTAAAAAAACAAATGGTCATGGTTGAGAACTGAACCTGGCCATTGGCTAGCAGTAACAATACTGAATACTTAGCCATTGTGATTGATACATGTTTTCAGATTTAAGTTTATGCATGTTTTAGTCATACTGGTTTTCGTAACGTTCCAATAAAAATAAAACCACATCTCCAATCTAGTTTTCGTCGCCCTCTAAAAATACAAAACCACAATCTTTAATCTGATTTTTTCTTTTTTACAGGCTGCTGAGCCATTTCTCATTCTTCTTCCTCCTTCTTCTTCTTCGCCTCGTTTGTGGCCGCGGACTGACATTTCTGTCACTGTCCAACACACTGTGATGAATCTCGTAGGTCAACATTCAAATCCCTCCACCTTGCACGATCTGTGCCCACATATTGCAGCGTCCGCTGAATCAGCCTCCCTCTGTAGATCTCAGTCGCTACCGTTTCCAGCCAGGTAACCTGTGGTCGGCCCAGCTTTCGTCTTACCTCCAGATTGTACTGAATTACAGTTCTTATAACTGATTGTGGATCTAGTTGCTTGCAATGGTGGGCCATTATCAATAGCAGACCCAAATATTGCGGTGCCACTATGCAGGACAATTCCCAACTTCTCCAGTAAAGTAGGGAAATCAAGAAGACAGCCAATGCCACTCAAGATTTACCAATTTGGGTTCAGAGCTTGCATTCGTATTAACCTGTGGTATTCAGGTTTCATCATCATCATCATCATCGTTCTATTTATGTGGCCAGTCCAGCTACTCGAACATGCCAACACATTTCATAAATCTAGCCGAGTTGGCTGTGTTCCCTAGCGTTTGGCTTTTCGTGACAAGGCTGTGCCAAGGAGTAAGGGTTCGATCCTGCTTCAGACCGTATACAGTTTTTTTTTTTTTTTTTCTGTTGTCATTTTTTTTCCCGAGTGCTGTAAACATACCTCTTCCTCTGAATTGATTCGCTCATGTTTTATACCTTGTAACAACCGTCAATATAAATGGTTTTCTTGCATCAATGGCAGTCATTCAATCTTCACGACTAGAAATCCAAAACGTTGCGAAATGTTTATTTTGTTGTTTGTGTATATATATATATATATATAATATATATATATATTATATATATATATATATATATATATATATATATATATATATATATATATATAAATTAACTGCGCATGCAGGATTATTGGCCTTTACTACAACCCCTGCTTACTATGGGGGACCAGTACGCGACGCCGTCTTTATGAAGATTTACCCCCGGTACACCGTGCATATTGATAAACTATCCTTAATGGGGGAAAAAAACTCCTGCAGGAATAGCTTGGGGGAGGGGAAAGGGGTGGTCGTGGTTTTCAAGCCAAGCTGCCACATCATGTCAAGGGCTGGCAATTCATTTGCTGATTTATTATTTCGTCAGAATATACGTCGTCATCAATAATTTCCCCATACCAGAAGCTGTATGACCCTCGGCGACCCATGGGTTATATCAGCTCTTGTAGACCTTTACGTGCCAATGGTTCATGTGAATACATTCATATGTCAGCTGGTCAATGAAAATGTTATATGTTTCTTCAGGCCAATTTGTCTTTTCCATTACGTTAGGGCATATTTAGAGAATACAATGAGCTAAAATGAATGAGAGTTTTAAATTGTTTAACCGAATTGTTTAATTAATAATTTTTTAATGTTGAAAGTGTGTGTGATGCCTCAGAAAAGTGCTTCGTTTACCGTTGAATGAATCCAAGACCAGTGTAGAAATATGTGAAATGACAGAGCATAAAAAAATCATCTATAAACAAGAGAAAAGGTTAGTACACACGCGTTTTATGGCCATGTAATGAGAAAAGACAAGTCTTCAATTCAACTGGGGGCGAAAAAAAATCATTTTAAAAAAAGCAGTTGGTCGGTATGGAGACCTGGGCGTCTAAATGTAAGATGTGGGTATCTGAGCAAGAGGGCCTGCGGTTCGAATCCTCGGTTTCTTCGTTTCTTTACCCACACACTTTACTGGATAGTGTGAACCGATGTCTAGTCCTCTTGGAAAACAGCGAACAACAGAAAGTCCCCAGTACACTCTCCACATTTTAAAGAAACCTTGGCAGTTTAATTAAAAACAAAAGTACTACTAAAATGACAGCTGCCTGGGCAGAGTTTTTATATTTAAATTCTACCCCTACAGGCGATCGCGGCTTGTCGTAAATTAGCGACAAGCGCATCCATGACAACTTAACTTGTGAGAAAGAAGAAAAAGAGATAGAAGGTTATTTATATGATTGAAGTTTAATCCTGTCCAGTACAGTCGATAAAGATAACAATTAAATAACAACAATCAGGCCTACGAAACTGACGAAGTTATTGACCTTTTCTTTCATTCTTTCTGACGTTCACCTCATGATTACGTCTATCCTGACGCAGGCAGGCAGTTGTTGGTCGCTGACCGCACTAAGCTCAGTTGTTGGTCGCTGACCGCACTAAGCTCAGTTGTTGGTCGCTGACCGTACTAAGCTCAGTTGTTGGTCGCTGATCGCACTAAGCTCAGTTGTTGGTCGCTGATCGCACTCAGCTCAGTTGTTGTCGCTGATAATGCTCAGCAGCTCATTGTTGGTTGCTGACCGCACTAAGCTCAGTTGTTGGTCGCTGATCGCACTAAGCTCAGTTGTTGGTCGCTGATAATGCTCAGCTCAGTTGTTGGTCGCTGATAATGCTCAGCTCAGTTGTTTGGTCGCTGATAATGCTCAGCTCAGTTGTTGGTCGCTGACCGCACTAAGCTCAGTTTTGTTGTCGCTGATAATGCTCAGCTCAGTTGTTGGTCGCTGATAATGCTCAGCTCAGTTGTTGGTTGCTGACCGCACTAAGCTCAGTTGTTGGTCGCTGATCGCACTAAGCTCAGTTGTTGGTCGCTGATCGCACTAAGCTCAGTTGTTGGTCGCTGACCGCGTAAGCTAACTCAGTTGTTGGTCGCTGACCGCACTAAGCTCAGTTTTTTGGTCGCTGATCGCACTAAAGCTCAGTTGTTGGTCGCTGACCGTACTAAGCTCAGTTGTTGGTCGCTGATCGCACTAAGCTCAGTTGTTGGTCGCTGATCGCACTAAGCTCAGTTGTTGGTCGCTGACCGTACTAAGCTCAGTTGTTGGTCGCTGACCGCACTAAGCTCAGTTGTTGGTCGCTGACCGCACTAAGCTCAGTTGTTGGTCGCTGACCGTACTAAGCTCAGTTGTTGGTCGCTGATAATGCTCAGCTCAGTTTGTTGGTTGCTGACCGCACTAAGCTCAGTTGTTGGTCGCTGATAATGCTCAGCTCAGTTGTTGGTCTCGCTGACCGCACTAAGCTCAGTTTGTGGTCGCTGACCGCACTAAGCTCAGTTTGTGGTCGCTGACCACACTCAGCTCAGTTGTTGGTCGCTGACAACACTCAGCTCAGTTGTTGGTTGCTGACAACACTCAGCTCAGTTGTTGGTTGCTGACCGTACTAAGCTCAGTTGTTTGGTCGCTGACCGCACTAAGCTCAGTTTGTGGTCGCTGACCACACTCGCTCAGTTGTTGGTCGCTGACAACACTCAGCTCAGTTGTTGGTTGCTGACAACACTCAGCTCAGTTGTTGGTTGCTGACCGTACTAAGCTCAGTTGTTGGTCGCTGACCGCACTAAGCTCAGTTGTTGGTCGCTGACCGCACTAAGCTCAGTTGTGGTCGCTGACCGTACTAAGCTCAGTTGTTGGTCGCTGATAATGCTCAGCTCAGTTGTTGGTCGCTGACCGCACTAAGCTCAGTTTGTGGTCGCTGACCACACTCAGCTCAGTTGTTGACGCTGACCGTACTAAGCTCAGTTGTTGGTCGCTGACCGCACTAAACTCAGTAGTTGGGCGCTGACAACACTCAGCTCAGTTGTTGGTCACTCACCACACTCAGCTCAGTTGCTGCATGCACGTCAGGGCCCAGTTGATGCTAAACAGCCATAAAGTGCACTAATTATCTCCTCTTTCACTGCATTTTCCCCATCTTTAAAAGTTGTGGTAACGTAAAAATACGCGTCATACCGCTGACATTGTGTCATTGAACATCCTTGAACTATATATATCTATATATATATTTTATATATTTTTTTATTTTTTATTTTTATTTTGCTACGTATCCATATGTCAATATGCTTTGTTGTCAAAGCATATTCATTTCAATATTTTTTATGTGTATAATAATCGGATATTTCTCGCTGGTTGTATGTGAACACTTCAGTGTGTGATTATGTGCGAACATAAAGATTTAAATTGATTTGTATTAAATAATTTTGACTGAACACAATATACAACAATATTTAACAGTGTCACTTAGTGTCAAAATATATAGGTGAGGTTCTTATTGAATCGATAATATAGGAGGCTGTTTTATGACAGCGTTCCTCCTATAAATGTTCTAACGCGCATGCTAGTGAGCAGGATGTTTAGTTTTCATTTCTCTTCTTTAGATATCACTACAGCATTATTGTATTTCTTCTTCTTATTTTTTTTCTTTCAACTCCCAGTGTAGCATAGGTCTTCAACAACACTTTCCAAGCCGTTCTGCCTCTTGCCATTCTTTTAAGATCATTCCATGTCTTCCCCATCATCTTAATCTCTGTTTCACCTGCCTTTTCCAAGAGCATCTTGGTCTTCCTCTCTCCCTTTTCCTCAGGGGATTCAAAAAGGGCCTGTCGTGTAATACTTACTCTCAGTTGGCTTAGCAGTGTGTGTCCTACCATTGCCATCGTGTTCGTTGTATTTATTTCTCCACTGGTATGTCCATGTTTGTGAAGTTTTCGCAGCTTATTTTTTACAGTAAAGGATAACGTCATAATTGAAATTCGGTTATCACATATTCTGTTACAGATTAATAAAATATATACATAATTCATAGTTACATACGAAAAAGATAATTGTGCTCGATTCATTTTTTCTTCAATATTATTTATATGCTGAATGTATTTTTTAACTAGTGAGCTATGAAATGTTACTTGCAAGATAAGAAAATATCCGCGATTGATACTTTTACAAATAAAATAATATGAAGTTTAGGTTCGATTATATCACTCATGTAGCCTGAGCAAGTATGAGATAAACAACAGCGGTGTACGTGTCAATCATTGTATTACTGAAATGT
This sequence comes from Megaustenia siamemsis, assembly GCA_032433765.1. NCBI lineage: Eukaryota > Metazoa > Mollusca > Gastropoda > Stylommatophora > Ariophantidae > Megaustenia > Megaustenia siamemsis. The sequence continues at coordinate 46,134,343 of JAVIAB010000092.1, read as the reverse complement.
GTTACAAGTGGATGCCAATAATTATTTGTAAACAGTTGTTATTGATTCAGTAGCCATACCAGCACAGTTGATAATGTTGGGAGTAGCGGATTCAGTAGTGATTTAGCACATCTCTTAGCTTTTGAGAACAGCATATTCAGTTGGGATATTAGCACATTTGATATGTGTTGAGAGCAGTTTATTCAGTAGTGATATTAGCACATTTGATATGTGTTGAGAGCAGTTTATTCAGTAGTGATATTAGCACATTTGATATGTGTTGAAACAGTTTATTCAGTAGTGATATTAGCACATTTGATATGTGTTGAGAGCAGTTTATTCAGTAGTGATATTAGCACATTTGATATGTGTTGAGAACAGTTTATTCAGTAGTGATATTAGCACATTTGATATGTGTTGAGAACAGTTTATTCAGTAGTGATATTAGCACATTTGATATGTGTTGAGAACAGTTTATTCAGTAGTGATATTAGCACATTTGATATGTGTTTGAGAGCAGTTTATTCAGTAGTGATATTAGCACATTTGATATGTGTTTGAGAGCAGTTTATTCAGTAGTGATATTAGCACATTTGATATGTGTTGGGAACAGTTTATTCAGTAGTGATATTGGCACATTTGATATGTGTTGAGAACAGTTTATTCAGTAGTGATATTGGCACATTTGATATGTTTGAGAACAGTTTATTCAGTAGTGATATTGGCACATTTGATATGTGTTGAGAACAGTTTATTCAGTAGTGATATTGGCACATTTAATTATGTGTTGAGAACAGTTTATTCAGTAGTGATATTGGCACATTTAATATGTGTTGAGAACAGTTTATTCAGTAGTGATATTGGCACATTTGATACGTATTGAGAACAGTTTATTCAGTAGTGATATTGGCACAATTGATATGTATTGAGAACAGTTTATTCAGTAGTGTTATTAGCACAGTTAATAGCGTTGAGATCAACTTATTAGAAGTGACAGTACAGCTGATAACGTTGAGAGTACCTTATTCATAGTTAATAGCGTTGAGGTAGCTGATTTAGCAACTATACAAGTACAGTTTGTAACGTTGTGAGAAGCTGATTTAGTAGTTATACCAGTACAGTTTGTAGCGTTGAGAGTAGCTGATTTACCAGTACAGTTGATAGTGTTGAGAGTAGCTGATTTAGTAGTTATACCAGTACAGTTGAAAGCGTTGATAGTAGTTGATTTAGTAGTTATACCAGTACAGTTGATAACGTTGAGAGTAGTTGATTTAGTAGTTATACCAGTACAGTTGATAGTGTTGAGAGTAGCTGATTTAGTAGTTACACCAGTACAGTTGAAAGCGTTGATAGTAGTTGATTTAGTAGTTATACCAGTACAATTGATAGCGTTGAGAGTAGCAGATTTAGTAGTTATACCAGTACAGTTGAAAGCGTTGATAGTAGTTGATTTAGTAGTTATACCAGTACAATTGATAGCGTTGAGAGTAGTTGATTTAGTAGTTATACCAGTACAGTTGAAAGCGTTGATAGTAGTTGATTTAGTAGTTATACCAGTACAATTGATAGCGTTGAGAGTAGCAGATTTAGTAGTTATACCAGTACCGTTGATAACGTTGAGAGTAGATGATTTAGTAGATATACCAGTACAGTTGATAACGTTGAGAGTAGATGATTTAGTAGTTATAACAGTACCGTTGATAACGTTGAGAGTAGATGATTTAGTAGATATGCCAGTACCGTTGATAACGTTGAGAGTAGATGATTTAGTAGATATACCAGTACAGTTGATAACGTTGAGAGTATATGATTTAGTAGTTATACCAGTACCGTTGATAACGTTGAGAGTATATGATTTAATAGATATACCAGTACAGTTGATAGCGTTGAGAGTATTTGATTTAGTAGTTATACCAGTACAATTGATAGCGTTGAGAGTAGCAGATTTAGTAGTTATACCAGTACAATTGATAGCGTTGAGAGTAGATGATTTAGTAGATATACCAGTACCGTTGATAACGTTGAGAGTAGAAATCGTAATTTGTGGATTCAAATCTTGTACCTGCATTTGAACAAGAAGAAAAAGAAAGAAACCAAAAAAAAAAAAAACATAATTTAACAACTGATATTCTTGTCTCTGCGTTCACTTCCTTATGCTCAGAATGCTACACATCGAGACAGGTTGTCTCCACTGAAATCCTTGTTAGCAGGATCCGATGTGTTTTCTGTTTTCTATGCTTTTCTTCTAGAGCATTTATTTGAATCTGAAGTATTTTAATATCTCACAATAGCAAGCTCACATTTACAACTCTCACACATTGTCACTTATTTACTCTTTATTAACTGAGTTATTTGCGGGCCATCATCATTGCACTCCGAACATGTCCATAGGTGCCTCAGATCCCTTCAAGAGCAAGTTCCGTAGTGTCCAGCGACTGACGACTCCAGTTCTGTGTTGGTTTAAGTCCTCTTATATGCCTACTAAGTTTCTTATTAACTGAGGAGGAATCGATACCTCACCTTCTTGATACACTACAATTTTACCACATAACATAAATCTATCACTCGACCTCATCATCATCAAATGCCATGCCTACTGGCGTGTGTGATCATGTTTCTCTACAACTTTAGACCTCGACAGTTAGTTATCACTTCTGTTGTTGACCTTCTGCCAAGCCATCTCTTAAGCTATCCGGTATCTTTTTTCTTTGCTTCACTCTATCTCTTTGTCCCTCAATTTTTCCAGTTGTTACAATATATTCCAACTGTTTCCTTCTTATTGCGTGGCCAAAAAAAGTTGGTGGTTCTCCCTAATACTGGAAATTAGCTCTCTTTTTGCATTGGTCTCTTCAGAAAGTTTTCATTGAACTTTTAGCAATCACTCTATCTACTAAAAATTAAAAAAAAATAGCAAACTATCTTTACGGCAGTGCCCCCCCCCCCCCCCCCCCCCATAGAGGTCAGCTTGTCGTGATCACAAGGTGGTTGTTTTCTGAATTTTTTATTTCACCCACGATTTAAAAAAAAAAAAAAATTAACAACCGAGATTCAAACTCACGTTCTCAAGGTTTAGAGCACGATGGGTTATCGACTCGTCCACCTGCTTTCCTACTGATGCCTTTAAGACAAGCATCGTTGGGGGTGGAGAGGTGGGAAGAACCCAAATGAGTATAGCTCAGTATGGGCGTATGTTTTGAACAAAATCACTAAAATAATAACAATTTTTTGTGTTACCTTTCTTAAAGTCGACAATCGCTAAAATAGCAAGTTCTAATTCACCTTTAGACTGGAGAATCAAAGTGTTACTATTTAGCGTATTTTCGTAAGAAAATAAAAGAGGTATAAGAATAGTATGTTGAAGTTCCCTGGACAGCTAGAAGGACCAATGAGGAAGTTCTCAAAGAGGCCAACACAAAAAGGCGCTCTTAAAAAAACATCAGAAAGAAGCAATCAACATTTTTCGGGCACATCGTGAGAAGAGGAAAGTTGGAATACTTGGTTACAACTGACAAAATAAAAGGAAAAAGAGATTGCGGACGACAAAGAGGAAAATACTGAATGGCTTGGTGTTATGCCATGGAAAACAGTCAACAACAGAACTCATACGATGCACTGTAGATAGAAGATTGTGGAGGGACATGATCGCCTACGCCAACCGGTATGGCACATGATGATGATAAGAATAGTTCGTCATCGTCACATATACAATTATATTTCCTGTCTGGTGGCGTCAATCTTGGCAGATATGTAGTCAAGTAATAATATTTTGTAATACATCGTCATTTCTTATTAGAAGACTATCAACACTTGTATCACACTATCATTTCTTGTTAGAAGACAATATATGAACACTTGTATCACATCATCGTTTCTTATTAGAGAGACTATATCAATACTTGTATTACGTCGTCATTTTTTAAATTATAGGACTATATCAACACGTGTATGGTATCATCATTTTTTTTTAATTAGGAGACCATATCAACACTTGTATCACATCGTCATTTCTTGTTAGAAGACTATATCAATCAAAAATCTGAATCTACTTTCCTGTTTGATAACAACGACACCACATGTATTCGGGAGCAGATTATACATCAGTTGAGGCAACTCTCAATCAATCTTTGCTGTTCTCCTGGTTTAGGATTTATGTGAATGACTTAACAGATCTGGACAGTTTCACGGTAAAACTAAATGGTTCTGCCTAATGTAACAATGAATCAAGGTTTGTAGTTAGTTCGCATGAGATTGATGTCTTTTGCTCTGGGTTGGTCTGATCAACAAGTTACGGATCGAAGGGGCGATAGTTGCAAATATCTGCTCCATCTACATTGGCGGGGGGTCGGAATGTGGCGCTCAAATCATACCCAAATATTTCTGTGAACACTATTGTAGTCACCACACAGGCGACAATGGCACACATTAAGATTGAGTTCTCACCGACCATTTCGCAGGCCGTCAGTGTACTGACGGTGTGTGAGGTGCAAACATTTACAGACACCTATTGTCTGGACGGGCATTTTTGGTCGTTTTGTGCAGTGTGTAGTGGGTGTTGCAAAGGCTGCAACGTCATCATCGGTACGTGTCACGGCAACTGTTCGCATGAGATCTATGGACACGGCTGCACCGGGTCTTGTCTTAGTGTCTGTCCTTTATGTGAGGAAAAATCCGGAAAAATGCCTACAATGTAAGCATCCTGGCTACACCTTAATGACACTTGTCCAGATGGTAATTTTGGGCTACAGTGCAAACAGACGTATTCTGATGACAGTGACATCATATGTGACCCGGAAAGTACAGACTGTACGTGCAAGGAAACGTACTACGGATCACACTGCACTCTCAAATGTCCGGACAACTGTTTCAACGACACCTGTGAACAGTCAACCGGGAACTGTACATGCAAGGGAACGTTCTACGGGTCAGACTGCACTCTCAAATCTCTGGACAACTGTTTGAACGAAACCTGTGAACAGTTAATCGGGGCCTGCGTCTCGTATGTCGATGATTTCCACGTTAAGAAGAGTCTGCCGACCACAACAAACCCAAGCATATGGATACCTTAATGTGTTTCTGTGCTGGACATGGTTCATTTCTTGGTGTTTTTCCGTGAAGCCATGGCTCTATCTTGATGTGTCTCTGTGCTAGCCATGGCTCATATCTTGATGTGTTTCTGTGCTAGCCATGGCTAATATCTTAGCTTGTGTGTGTGTGTGTGTGTGTGTGTGCTGGCCATGGCTCATATCTTGGTGTGTGTCATGTTAGTCATATATCATATCTTGGTGTGTCCGTGTTAATCATGTCTCATATCTTTATGCGTGTATGTGTTTAGTCATATCTCATATCCTTGTGTGCATGGCTATGTTAGTAACATCTCATATCTTTGTGTGTGCATGTCTGTGTATGTCACATCTCATATCCTTTGTGTGCATGGCTATGTTAGTCACATCTCATATCTTTGTGTGCATGTCTATGTTAGGCATGTGTCACATCTTTGTGTGTGCATGTCCATGTCAAACATATCTCATATCTTTATGTGCATGTCTATGTTAGTCATGTGTCATATATATTGATGTATGTCAGTGTTAGTCATGGCTCGTATCGCTATGTGCATGTCTGTATTAGTGACATCTCATATCTTTGTGTGTGCATGTCTGTGCTAGTCACCTCTAGTGACTCGGGCAGATGGTGCTCGTAAACCTGGGAGGGCCGACCATCTAAGGGCAGAATCCCCCTACAGAAAAGATCATCTGCTGCCTTGCAGGAAGATTGGGGACAATTAAAGGCTAAGGAAAGCAAACCTGAATAAAATGCTGGCTGAAATCGGATGCACTGGGTCACTGGCGCAGAACACAATGCAACGTTTTAACGGGTGTTCAATCAGAGTGGATCTGGCAGACTCTAATTGTGATGTTCTGTCTGTGGGGGCGATCAACACACTTAACCTGACAGCTGACTTCATGTGAGAGTCCGGAATCCTACTCTGATTGAGTCCTGATCGCAGAGAGAGAGAGAGAGAGAGAGAGAGAGAGTATCACATCATCATTTCCTTTTAGAAGACTATATCAACACTTGTATGACATTATCATTTCTTATTAGAACAGTATATCAACATTTGTATCACATCATGATTTCTTGTTAGAAGACTATACCATCACAAGTTCTCAAGAACTTTCTTGACTTGTGGAAGAATCATGTATTTTGTATGCTAGATCACTGTCGCTGAAATTCAACGCATGCGTGATTTTGACACATCTGGAAAAGCGTGGCTACACTTATGGGCGCTGTAGCTCGCTAACTCCCACGAAAACACATGACACCCTGTAACTAAGATCTCGCTAACCAAGATCTCGCTAACTTTCCTGAAAGGATAATTTGTCATAATCATCTGACGCGTACAATAATGTATATCCCACGTGGGCGAAGGAGGTTGATGCCTCCAGGAAGTGAAGAGCGTAGCAGACCAGTACTAGTGTTCATGGTACAGCAGTCTGGGGTTGTAGAGTTTAATGTTTTCACACTTTTCTAATTGACATTTTCTTGCAGGCAAGCGTGTATATGCATTCTCCGAAATGAATTATTGTTATTTTTCATCACCAACATCTTTATTTTCTTCTTCATTATCCTCTTCTTCTTTCTATCCCGTTGGAGGTTTCAGCAATACTGTGATCGACAGGTTTTCAGAGGAAAACAGATTGCTATCGAAAGAAATGAAAGTTATCTGTTTTATGTCAAATACACCCGCAGACACACTAAGTTACATACACGAACGAACATAGTCATCATCATCATCATGGGCTTTACCTGTTGGCGTAGACGATCATGTCCTTCCACAATCTTCTATCTACAGTAAAAGTAAAAAAGTAAAGTACCCCCGTCACGCCAAGTGGCGTATAGGGAAATATGGTGTTAGTGACCCTATATTTTACAGACCTTCAGCACATGATTTTTGTGGTAATGTGGTCAGTATTACGCCCGTGCTGCTTCACTTTCCCAGAAAAAAATCCGGTACCCATTTAAGGCTGGGTGAACCCGGAAGCCGTCGGTTGGGATCGAACCCTAACCCCTTGTCCGTTGTAGTCCAGTTCACTAACCACTGAGCTATCGCGGCTCCCTCTATCTACAGTGCATCGTATCAATTCTGTTGCTGACCATTTTCCATGCCATGACACCAAGCTGTAGATATTAATTGGTGTTTTGACATAATTGTGCTAGGCAATATAAGAAAGTGAGGGAGCCGCGATAGCTCAGTGGTTAGTGAACTGGACTACAAAGGAGTTTATTGTATAGGCGACAATTTCAAACGGCATTACTGTAGAATAGCACCTACTGTCGCTTCCACACACTCAAATAAATAGAAGAAAAAAAAAACACTTCAATACTATTGGTAAAAAAAGAAACGGTATTAGTAATTGCATTCTCTAAGGATGCACAAACGTGGGCGCCATTTTTCCGGAAGTTCAGGGTAGAACGTGCATATTTAATTAGATTGCAACATTTTTAGCTCAGCAGTAAGACTTTTTTTTTTTAAATACTGTACGTACAGTATGACTGGTTTGGTACATGCAGCAATAAATGTCCATTCACTGAGCAATCTCTATACAGATAGGTTTTGTTGGTGCAACAAGACAAGAATAATGCAAATAATAATAATAATCAGGACTTTGTTTTTTACCCAGAACAAACCGAACCAAACCGGAGCGAGTTCCAGGAAATTAGTCGAACTTTAACAGTCCCGATGTAGAAATGACAAATGTTACAGTTAATCGAGAATTATAATTGCTGACAGTTTCCTATCTCACGTTGTGACAGTTGCGTTGTTGGTAATACAGATGTAACTACATCAGATGATGAAAGGGGGAAGTACATCACGCAATGGCATGGTTTTAAATTGCGCAGGCGTTTGGACAACACAAAATCAAAACGACGTTACGGTTCAGTAAGCCTTCAGCACGAACAATGTACAAAGCATGCACTACACAACTACAGAACCACACCAGAGCTTCATAGGCTTAGTATAGGGTGTTTATAAAGTCTCACTACACTTGGTATCTAGGTCAATTTGAAAAAAAAATGTTTATGACGTCATCACAATATGTGCTCAATGGTAAGTTCACTTGTTGCGACAGTTTTCTTAATGACTTGTCTGGACTTTTAAGGATTCTGCCTTGGATATCTAAACATATTTCATCATTCACAGCAGGCCTACCAGATCGTGGAGCATCTTCCACATTTCCAGTAGCAATAAACTTATTCAACAAATTTCTAACCGTAATGCGATGAGGAGGTTGTTTATCAGGAAATCTTGCTATAAATCTTTGAACAACTACCCGTGTGTATCGCACAATTGACAGTGGGAGCACATATTGTGATGACGTCATAAACATTTTTTTTCAAATTGACCTAGATACCAAGTGTAGTGAGACTTTATAAACACCCTATATTTTGCAACTTCCTCGTTTCATGGGTTGGGTGAGTTCCGGTAAACGTATATATATATATATATATATATATATATATATAAGGAGCAGTAAAGCTCTCATTAACTTGTGCAGTAAATCATCTTCATCTTCTTCACCTCCACTGTACTGCATAGGTGTTTCATCGACATTTATAAAGATCAAGCGAATAGAAGCTATTGTCAGAGGTGAGTTACGGACTTATTATAAAAAAAGTGTATATTATATCATATTTATATCATTTATACACTATTTTATGTATGTTATTTATACTATTAAATAGATGCCGAGATCGAAAGTTGTGGAGAGACATGATCACTTACGCAAGTAGGCCCGGTACTTGATGATGATGATTTATACTATTAACATTTTATTTACATGTTTATAAACTATTCTTTAATGTTCTAATGATAACATATGCACTTATATGGTTTCATATACACTTATTCATATTATACATACACAACAAATGTACGTGTGTTAAAAATGAGAGTGTGACACTACATCGCGGTTTTTCACTTATCGCGGCCGGTTCTGGTCCTGTTCTATCACGCGATAACTGAAGGATTACTGTATATATTATATATATATATATATATATATATATATATATATAAAACATATATATATATATATCATCATCATGTGCCATACCGGTTGGCGTAGGTGATCATGTCCTTCCACAATCTTCTATTTACAGTGCATCGTATCAGTTCTGTTGTTGACTGTTTTCCATGCCATGACACCAAGCTATCAAGTATTTTCTCTCTTTGTCGTCCTTGATCTCTCTTTCCTTTTATTTTGACAGTTGTAACCAAGTATTCCAACTTTCCTCTTCTCATGGTGTGCCCGAAAAATGTTGATTGCTTTTTTCTGATGTTTTTTAAGAGCTCCCTTTTTGTGTTGGCCTCTTTGAGAACTTCCTCATTGGTCTTTTTGCTGTCCAGTGAACTCTCAACATTCTTCTGAGAAATCCCATCTCTGTGGCCTCTAATCGTCTTTTCATTTTGTTTGTCTACTGTCCCTGATTCGCTTCCATAGGTCAGAATTGATTCTATATAGCACTCTTTCTCATTTCTAATGATATAAATTTGTTGCATAAGATATTTTTCTTTTTCTGAAATGCTATTTTGGCCTGAGCTATTCTGCTTTTTATTTCTATGGTACATCTTCTATCTGATGTTATTATTGTGCCCAAGTATTTCAAACGTTGCACTTGTTTCAGATATATATATATATATAGAGAGAGAGAGGACCAATAATAACAATAATAGTAATACTACTAAGAACAGGCAGGCGATATTACCTGACCCATCACTTCCACCAACATCTTCCCCGCTTTCCGCCACAACCCCCCATCCCTTCTTTCATGCTGCTTCGAGGCAATGCTCACCGTGTTACAGGAAAAGTACCCATAAAAGAATAGAAGATAGCAGTAGGATATAGTAGTGATTAATCAAGTGATGAAGGGTAGGTGTTGATTGTAGTGAAAGAGAAGGGGAGATATCTATCTTTCGTTCGCCTGTATCTGCAATGTCGTTTGCTCTATAAATTATACTGTTTTTTGTAATTCTTGCAGTGGCCCATATAGTTGATTGGGGAGATGAACCATGTCGTATGTAAGGATCGGTATTTATTTTTTTAAAAGTGAAATACAAGTGGAAAAGAACTTAAATATTTTCTTGTGTAACCGGTACTATCGCAGTACGTAAAACTATATTGGTGTTTGTATAGAAATGTTAAACAATTGTTTGCTATTTACAATTTAGTTGTATTGTTTTCTAACTCTGGTACAATTTGTAACCCTTACCTGCCGAATAGTAAGAACCTATCATCATAAAGAAACATCTTAGACAGAGTATATCCATTCTCACCTTGTGCTATCAGTGCCAAATATGGTTGTTCACAAATAAACATAAAAGAAATCTAGTAACCACAGTGATGCGATTTTTGAAAGAAATCACTTAGAGTGACCAGAAGAGATAGAATTATAAATTATTTTGTAAGAGAGAGATTGAACATTCAATCAATTCTAAACTACATTTAAACTACATACAGAGACAACACATGAATTGGTTTGCTCATCGGCAAAGAAGGCCAAGAAATCATATACAACACAAAATATATATTAAAAGAGGGGAAAGAGGAAGAGTATACGGTAGGATCAGAGGGACTGACAACATCAAAGAAATGCTACAATACTTAACAATGCTTCAGACTGCCAGAATGGCAAGAACTAGAATTTTGCATCTCCCTCGACACACACTGGATGAATATAAGGGAAACAAAAAATTAAAGACATACATAGCCTAAAATCCAGTGGAGAAGATATTTCGTTTATTTAAGTGTAATAAACACAGTGTAGCTATTCACATCTAAGTGTAATAAACACAGTGTAGCTATTCACATCTAGGTGTAATAAATTCAGTGTAGCTATTCACATCTAGGTGTAATAAACACAGTGTAGCTATTCACATCTAGGTGTAATAAACACAGTGTAGCTATTCACGTCTAGGTGTAATAACCACAGTGTAGCTATTCACGTCTAGGTGTAATAAACACAGTGTAGCTATTCACGTCTAGGTGTAATAAACACAGTGTAGCTATTCACGTCTAGGTGTAATAAACACAGTGTAGCTATTCACGTCTAGGTGTAATAACCACAGTGTAGCTATTCACGTCTAGGTGTAATAAACACAGTGTAGCTATTCACGTCTAGGTGTAATAATCACAGTGTAGCTATTCACGTCTAGGTGTAATAAACACAGTGTAGCTATTCACGTCTAGGTGTAATAAACACAGTGTAGCTATTCACGTCTAGGTGTAATAAACACAGTGTAGCTATTCACGTCTAGGTGTAATAAACACAGTGTAGCTATTCACGTCTAGGTGTAATAACCACAGTGTAGCTATTCACGTCTAGGTGTAATAAACACAGTGTAGCTATTCACGTCTAGGTGTAATAAACACAGTGTAGCTATTCACGTCTAGGTGTAATAAACTCAGTGTAGCTATTCACGTCTAGGTGTAATAAACACAGTGTAGCTATTCACGTCTAGGTGTAATAAACACAGTGTAGCTATTCACGTCTAGGTGTAATAAACACAGTGTAGCTATTCACGTCTAGGTGTAATAAACACAGTGTAGCTATTCACGTCTAGGTGTAATAAACTCAGTGTAGCTATTCACGTCTAGTGTAATAAACACAGTGTAGCTATTCACGTCTAGGTGTAATAAACACAGTGTAGCTATTCACATCTAGGTGTAATAAACACAGTGTAGCTATTCACGTCTAGGTGTAATAAACACAGTGTAGCTATTCACGTCTAGGTGTAATAAACACAGTGTAGCTATTCACGTCTAGGTGTAATAACCACAGTGTAGCTATTCACATCTAGGTGTAATAAACACAGTGTAGCTATTCACGTCTAGGTGTAATAACCACAGTGTAGCTATTCACATCTAGGTGTAATAAACACAGTGTAGCTATTCACGTCTAGGTGTAATAAACTCAGTGTAGCTATTCACATCTAGGTGTAATAAACTCAGTGTAGCTATTCACGTCTAGGTGTAATAAACTCAGTGTAGCTATTCACATCTAGGTGTAATAAACTCAGTGTAGCTATTCACATCTAGGTGTAATAAACTCAGTGTAGCTATTCACATCTAGGTGTAATAAACTCAGTGTAGCTATTCACGTCTAGGTGTAATAAACTCAGTGTAGCTATTCACATCTAGGTGTAATAAACACAATGTAGTTATTCACATCTAGGTGTAATAAACACAATGTAGCTATTCACGTCTAGGTGCAATAAACTCAGTGTAGCTATTCACGTCTAGGTGTAATAAACTCAGTGTAGCTATTCACAGTACAGGAAATATGGTGTTAGTGACCATAATTTTTACTGACCTTCGGTACATGATTTTTGGGGTAATGTGGTCGGTATTACGCCCGTGCCTCCTTACTTTCCCACACAAAAATCCGGTACCCATTTAAGTCCGGGTGAACCCGAAACCCTAAATCAGGATCGAACCCAACCTCTTGTCCCATGTAGTCTCGTTCACTAACCACTGAGCTATCGCGGCTCCCATATTTGTATATAAAACAGTAATTATAATAACGCACTGATTCTATGAATCACAGTTTAGCGCTCTCCAGTGAACGTGACCTCAGCTGATAAAGGAATAGTACCTGGCTCTCACTGTTTGGAGAATGCAATAATACCAAAGAAAAGCACTGACTCCTCTCACATCGAAATACTGTGTCCAGTACGGTTAAACTTTATATTTCATTATGCTATGACAAGATTATAATAAGTTAGTTCACGGTTTAAATGTGTCTGTGTATTTATATAAAAATTCACACACACACATACATATAAATATATATATATATATATATATATATATATATATAAAGTAAAGTAACCCCGTCACGCCAAGTGGCGTATAGGGAAATATGGTGTTAGTGACCCTATATTTTACAGACCTTCAGCACATGATTTTTGGGGTAATGTGGTCGGTATTACGCCCGTGCTGGTTTACTTTCCAGAAAAAAATCCGGTACCCATTTAAGACTGGTGAACCCGGAAGCCGTCGGTTGGGATCGAACCCTACCTCTTGTCCTTTGTTGTCCAGTTCACTAAATACTGAGCTATCGCGGCTCCCATATATATATATAAACTAAAAAAAATAATTAGATGTATTTGAAAACAAATGTCTCAGAAATGTGTCATGTGTTGGTCATGTGATGAGAAAAGAACAGAGAATCTCAAAGCAAGTACTCAATTGGGAATCAGAGGGAAAAAGTAGCCGATCTAGAGAATCGCTTAAAAAAAACACACACGCAGGCGACTGGCAACAACAGCAGGCATCAGCTCTTTTGCCGAGATTGCGAGATAAGAGCTGCTCTACCAGAACAGGAACGTGTGGTGAGATACAATGCAGGTACTGTGCAACTTCAGACACCTGATAACAAAGATCGTCGAGCATAAAGAGCCTAGAATATTACTGCCCTATGTGCCATCTTCTGCTCTAAAGGACAACATAAACATTCAGGTTTAGTGCAATAAACAGTAGAAAACTGGCCTTATTATTCAGCAATTCTATAGTTAGAGAATGTTTATGGAATTCTACTGCATGAGAAAAGAAGATATTTAAGAGGAAAAAAGTTTGACATTGCCTCTCGTGGGTACATCATTACAGTATCAGTAACACATTTTAACATTAATAATGAAATGAGCTAATACTTTTCTTTTATCACAAAAGCGTAGTTTTTCCAAATATTGTTTCTTCTTTATTTTTAGAATTTTGGTTTCCTCCTGAGATGTAGTTAGATTATACTTCCCTTGTGTGTCCGTCAGTCTGATTGTTGTATTGGTGTTGCTCTCAGAGGAAGGCCGCATGCGGACAAGAAACGTCAATAGTTTTGTATTGTTCTTTTATGTAAAGCTGTCACCATGCATTGTGTTCATCTCATTCCTTGCTCTGTCACAAAATCGAGCTACTTTCATTTACAAATATAATATACCATATTTTTTTTTAATGAAGAAAACTGGCAGAATAATGGGGTCTTTAATAATTCATTACAGGGAGCCGCGATAGCTCAGTGGTTAGCGAACTGAACTACAAAGGACAAGAGGTATGGTTCGATCAATACTAACGGCTTCCGGTTCACTCAGCCTTTAATGGGTTCCTGATTTTTTTTTCTGAGAAAGTAAAGCGGCACGGGCGTAATACTGACCACATTACCCCAAAAATCATGTGCTGAAGGTCCGTAAAATTTATGATCACTATCACTATATTCCCTATACGCCACTTAGCGTAAAGGGGGCAAACAAAAAATAATTCTTTACGACATTTCTAGAACTAAAATACTACAATTATATATAGACAAGCTTATGTGAGTGTTTTTTTTTTCAAACACAAGCAAACATACAAACATTTGTTTGTATGTTTCATGCGTGCGCTGCTACAAACCCATTAGAGTGGATACATTTTGGCACAAGAAATACAGACACGTGACGAAACCAAGGAAACCTAATGTTACCGCCGTATGCATCCTAACAACCGCAGTGATTGGCGGCTTTCTCACAGCGAAGACCTTCAGCTTCACTGCACATCTGGGGATTCAATCCATTTTATAAGACACGAGAAAAAGTAGACATTTTTGTGACAATTAATGAGCACGAGAGAGATCCAGGGAGAAAATAATATAGTGTGGTCATTACAAAATAGATTGTTATAGGTTAGTCTATAATGTTTCTCAGCTGTTTACGACATAATAAAATAGGAGCTTAAAAAATAAGTGTCAAATATATTTGACAGTTAAATCTTCTTCGTCATCACCATCTTCTTCTTTTCATCCTCTTGTTCATATTTCTTCTTCTTCCTCTTTTTCCTCCGGCGACTGGATGTACTCTTATTTACCACAAAGGAAGTTAAATGGGCGTAGCTGCGTTTGTACTCTAATTTACAAGATGCAATCTTGTGTACCATCGTGCACAACATAACCGATTTTAGTCAGATATTCTTGGTTACCCTGCTACTTCTATTTTAGTCAGATATTCTTGGTTACCCTGCTACTTCTATTTTAGTCAGATATTCTTGGTTACCCTGCTACTTCAATTTTAGTCAGATATTCTTGGTTACCCTGCTACTTCTATTTTAGTCAGATATTCTTGGTTACCCTGCTACTTCTATTTTAGTCAGATATTCTTGGTTACCCTGCTACTTCAATTTTAGTCAGATATTCTTGGTTACCCTGCTACTTCTATTTTAGTCAGATATTCTTGGTTACCCTGCTACTTCTATTTTAGTCAGATATTCTTGGTTACCCTGCTACTTCTATTTTAGTCAGATATTATTGGTTATCCTGCTACTTCTATTTTAGTCACATATTCTTGGTTACCCTACTACTTCTATTTTAGTCAGATATTCTTGGATACCCTGCTACTTCAATTTTAGTCAGATATTCTTGGTTACCCTGCTACTTCTATTTTAGTCAGATATTCTTGGTTACCCTGCTACTTCTATTTTAGTCAGATATTCTGGTTACCCTGCTACTTCAATTTTAGTCAGATATTCTTGGTTACCCTGCTACTTCTATTTAGTCACATATTCTTGGTTACCCTGCTACTTCTATTTTAGTCCAATATTATTGGTTACCCTGTTACTTCTATTTTAGTCAGATATTCTTGGTTACCCTGCTACTTCTATTTCAGTCACATATTCTTGGATACTCTGCTACTTCTATTTTAGTCAGATATTATTGGTTACCCTGCTACTTCTATTTTTAGTCAGATGTTATTGTTACCCTGCTACTTCTATTTTAGTCACATATTCTTGGATACTCTGCTACTTCTATTTTAGTCACATATTCTTGGTTACCCTGCTACTTCTATTTTAGTCAGATATTCTGGTTACCCTGCTACTTCTATTTTAGTCAGATATTCTTGGATACTCTGCTACTTCTATTTTAGTCAAATATTCTTGGTTACCCTGCTACTTCTATTTTGTCAGATATTCTTGGTTACCCTGCTACTTCTATTTTAGTCAGATATTCTTGGATACTCTGCTACTTCTATTGTAGTCAAATATTCTCGGTTACCCTGCAACTTCTATTTTAGTCACATATTCTTGGATACTGTGCTACTTCTATTTTAGTCCGATATTATTGGTTACCCTGCTACTTCTATTTTAGTCAGATATTCTTGGTTATTTTGCTACTTCTATTTTAGTCAGATATTCTTGGCTACCCTGCTACTTCTGCTCTTGAATTTTTACGCGTTTGGCCAAACTTGTAGTAACATTCTAGGTCCACCGGCTAGGTATATAATAAGATGTTGGTCAGTTCTGATTAGCATATCCTGTTTTGCGTCTCTCACCGCTTCCAGGCCACCTGCTATTGGATATCTTCGACCCTGACTTATACGTACTATTTATTATATTACATGTTTGTTTTGTTTTAACAATCTCTCAGTTAAGCCTTTAATACACGTGTACATAACATTCAAATAAACTTCAATACAATTAATAACACAATCTTACAAATGTTACTAGACAGTGCAGAAAATCAATCACATTCTAAAATTAAAATATAATCAGGTTTAATCAGGATGTAATCGATGCCCCCGATGTAAGTAGCAACCATACTGTGTCTCGTTACGGAGCCGCATTTCTTATAGCATTTTTTTTACCACTATTGAGAATATTGATAAGGAAGAAATTTGAACTGGACTTACTTCATTGTGTAAGAAATATGATATCATAACATATTCTGGAAGTGATCACCATTTGCTTCCAAACTGAGTAATAACTATTGAGGAAGTGATAGGTTCTGTAGCGAGTGAGACACCTTGTATTTGAAGTTCTGCAGGATGTAATAAGATCATCACTCAAGAGTACGCAAGTGAAACAATTAAAGATACAATCCTTTTTTAAGATACAAACCTTTTAAAGATACAATCCTTACACAATAGAGTATACATTAAATTACTATCATTGAAGCCCTCTAACACATATGTTCATATAAAGGACACACAGTAATAAAGAAAAATATAGCCCTTTCTTATCTATTGATTATGTTTTCAGCTGCTTTACTCAAATCGATCATAATAAATATTTATATTTGCAAACACCAATAATGTATCGGAACCGATGGCGTGTCTTTGCAATATTAGAGCCTTTATAAGTGTACATTAGCTAAAGTATGTTTAAAATCGCTGCTCCGAGACATAAGACGACTTTCATTGAAGCCCCCCCCCCCCCCAACCCACCCACCACCACCATCACGTATACTACATCTCATGAACGGTTTCATCCAACTATAAGAAACATCATTTTCCCGATTCTGCTAATGTCCCCTTTATTTCCTTCCTGGTAATTCTTCCCTAGAATCCATCACGTGAACACGTGGGCCTGTATGTAGCCTGCATGCAGGGAGAGATTAACGAGGACGTTTTTCCGAAGCGAGAGACAAACATCGTAAACGTTTCAGACCTCAATGTTTATTTAGTTTTACAAATAAGAAATGCTGTAAACCTTGGGGAATCGAGTTTTTGAGAAAATACAGACATTTTACGAAAGTTCGGACATGGGAATCTTTCGGTCGTTGTTTGTCTGACAATGTGATTACAAATTAAGTTGCTACGACTCCGTGCTCTGGAATGGGCTGGTAGGAGGCATGTTCATATATGCTTGCGTGTGTGTGTGTGAATATATTTTGTGTTTGTGTGAGTACGTTTTGTGTTTGTGTAAGTATGCTTTGTGAGTGATATATAAAGCCAGGAATTTGTATTTTCCAGTGATTACTGTGTGCCTTCTCTTTCTAGATCTAACCTCTTTATTTCTCTCTCTCAGTCTGTGTCTGTCTGTCTCTCTCTTTCTGTCTTTCTCTCTCTCTCTCTCTCTCTCTCTGTCTGTCTCTGTGTGTGTGACTTTGTTTTGTGTGTAAGATGTATAGTCAAGTATATGCATATCTTGATAGCTAAGGAAATAAATGTACAGACAGAGGGATAGGCAGATAGTCAAATAGTCAAGAAGACAGTACATATCTATAAATAGTTTATAGGTAGACAGCAGACAGTCATACTGATGGACACATGAATAAATGGGTCGATATATAGATGAATAGATTGACAGAGACGGGTGGACAGACAGAATGACGGATGAAAAGAGTATGGGTTGAGGAATAAATAAGTAGGTCACAAAATGTAAGGATGGGTGAGTGGATGAATATCATCAATGCCCTCCGAGATGTGGGAAGGGGACAGGACTTTGACAACCATGAGTCCATGTCACTCCTTCGGATGAAAGAGATTTAAGATGGACACAGCCAGATACGAGAAACTTAATGGGCGTATAAGAGGACGTATCAAGCAACACAGAACTGGAGTCGTCAGTCGCTGGACGCTGCAGGACTTGCCGAAGAGAGGATCTGAGTATCTATGGACATGTTCCGAGTGCAATGATGATGACCCTCAAGTAACTCAATAACTCAATGATGATGACCCTCAAGTAACACAATAACTCAATGATGATGACCCTCAAGTAACACAATAACTCAGTGGATGAATATCTGGGTTGGTCGATGAGTGAATGGATTGATCTGTGGATATAAAATAAGTTTTTTTTTTTTCCAAATAGATCGAGATATTAGATTGGTGGATACATTCTAAAAAAATATAAGGATGGATTTAATGGCTGAAATGTTTGGAGGATGCAATACTTTAATAGATCAGAGGGAAAAAACCCCCAGAAAATGGATGCAAAGTTGTACAAGTGGACGCCAACAACACATTTTTTGTAATAGCGTATCTAGAGGTAATCACGTAGGAGATAAAGCAGGGTTGTCTGTGAGATCTATTTAGAGTGTGTTTATATGTGGTTCTCAACTACTGTTTTTATTGCAGTGAAGTGGTTATCTTGGAGAGCTTTTCGTTTCGTGACTTTACAGAACGTGAAATATTCGGAGAAAAAAATAACAAGAAATATATGAGACTTGAGAAACGGGTGTGCTCTACACACTTAACTAATTATAACAACGATGTTCACGCATGGAGAATTACACTGCTTGCGTTTAATACGAAGTGGCCGCAAATCAGTTTACACCATTTTTTTCTAATTCTTTATCTTTTCCTTTTTTTTCTCCGTCTTCTTCTTTATCCTCTTTTGCTTCTTTCTCTTCTTACATGTTTTTCTCTTCTTACATGTTTTTCTCTTCTTACATGTTTTTCTCTTCTTACATGTTTTTCTCTTCTTACATGTTTTTCTCTTCTTACATATTTTTCTCTTCTTACATGTTTTTCTCTTCTTACATGTTTTTCTCTTCTTCTACTTTCTTTTCTTCTTCTTCCACACCTTGATTTTTTTATAATTCTTTATTTTCTTCTACTTCTGTCTTCTCATATTTTTTCTCTTCTCTTATTTTTTTCTCTTCCTCTACTTATTTCTCTTCTTGCGCTTTTAATTTTTTTCTACCTCTTTCTCTTCCTCTACCTCTTTCTCTTGCTCTACTTCTTTCTTTTCTACTTTACCCTATTCGTCTGCTTCTTTCTCTTCTTCCACTTCTTTCTTTTTCTCTACTTTTTTTTTCTTTTTTTCTCTCCTTCTTTCTTTTCTTCAACTTATTTACACACTGGAATACATGTTCAACATCGTGATCCATGTCTTCGCCATAGCTCCTCCCTCACCTGTATGGATCTTCAGCAAACTTGTTATATACGTCAAGTCGAAGGGGGAAAAAGAAACATGTCAGCGTCAGAACTAAAACATGTCAGCGTCAGAACTAAAACCTGTCAATACCAGAACTAAAACCTGTCAATACCAGAACTAAAACCTGTCAATACCAGAACTAAAAACTGCCAACATCTGAATGAAAACCTTTCAGCGTTAGAAATATATAAAAAAAACTGTCAACGTCAAAACTAAAACCTGTCAGCGTCTGAACTAGAACTTGTCAACGTCATAACTAAAAAACTGTCAACGTGAGATCTAAAACGTGTCAACGTCAGAACTAAAACTTGTTAGCGTCATCACTAAAAACTGTCAACGTCAGATCTAAAACGTGTCAACGTCAGAACTAAAACTTGTTAGCGTCATCACTAAAAACTGTCAACGTCAGATCTAAAACGTGTCAACGTCAGAACTAAAACTTGTTAGCGTCATCACTAAAAACTGTCACGTCAGATCTAAAACGTGTCAACGTCAGAACTAAAACTTGTTAGCGTCATCACTAAAAACTGTCAACGTCAGATCTAAAACGTGTCAACGTCAGAACTAAAAACTTGTTAGCGTCATCACTAAAAAACTGTCAACGTCAGATCTAAAACGTGTCAACGTCAGAACTAAAACTTGTTAGCGTCATCACTAAAAACTGTCAACGTCAGATCTAAAACGTGTCAACGTCAGAACTAAAACTTGTTAGCGTCATCACTAAAAACTGTCAACGTCAGATGTAAACACTGTCAACATCTCATAGTAGACTGTATGCGCCAGGATTGATGAACAAGAATTATTCAGATCCTATTCCACCTCATAGCTGTGCTCCTAAAGACAGACTAACCAGTCTGGCGTCGTGAAAGAATGCGAAACCGGTACTCAAAAATGTCATGCTGAAGTCTGATGTACTGAAGCCGAATATCAGTTTTGCTGCAAATCAGAGCACAGCTCATCTACGCCCACATAACGTCCTTTTAAGGCGGATGTCGAAGAAAAATATTCATTTCCTTAGCAGTCATTAGGGGAACGCGAAAAAATAAAAAGAAAAGTTTGTCTTGAGATTGACTTTCCAGCTCTTAAAAATGCATAGTCTCTTCACATATTTCTTCTAATTCTTCATCCTCTTATTCTTCTGCATCTTTCTCCTCTTCTTCTTCTTATTCTTCTTCTGTCTTAGTCCGACGACTGTTCCTCCTCACCATCCGCCCTAGCATTGTGCTAAATGAGCGCACACGACTTGTGTTATAGTTTACACCAAACTGTAATATTTCGCGCCACTCAGCGAGCACATCCGTCTTAAGCAAGATCATGTTGGTATCGGATTGCCTCCCTTCTTTGATTCCCACTGGTTTGACCAGATTGTTTTATTTGTTTACAAGTCCACCGCCGAGTGGAGTAGTGTCTATATATCTTTCGTACTCCCGAAGTATTGTCTATATCTGCAATGTCGTTTCCTGTATACATTTTACTGTCTTTTGTAATTCTTGCAGTGGACCATATAGTTTTGTCTGTAGTGTTGTATCTATGGGCCAATGGATTTTCCTTAGTCTACTATATTCAGTGCAATCTTGAAGTATGTGTTCAGCAGTCTGGGCGCCTGTCCACATGTACAAAAGTAGTTGAGGTGCCTATTTTGGATTTTGTATACATGTGACTATGGAGTCGATTGTGTCCTGTTCTGAGGCGTATAATGATAACTTGTTCATATCTATTCATATTATGAAAGGCATCCCGATGGGGCTTGTGATCCTCTGATTGATTTGATTATCTGTTTCTTATGATGGTATGTAACTGGTGTATCTAGTTGTGTGCCTGTTGAACCTTCCTTTGCCAACTGATCTGCTTTCTCATTTCCTGGTATTCCACAGTGAGATGGGATCCACTGTAGGGCAACCCTGTGGTGCTTGCAGAGTTCAGTCAATAAGGTCTGCAGATGTGGTAATTTTCTGGATTCGGCCTGGAGTACTGATCTTACATCTGTCAAAAACACTACAGGATGTGGGCTAAGATTACTGTTCAGCGGTTTTTCTATTGCCAACTTTATTGCTTGGATTTCTGCATCATAATTGTGACGAGGGGTAGTGTGATCTTAATCAGTTCGGGTTCATTGATACTATAGTAAATAGTCAGCTATAATTATCTGACCACTTCAACCAAACCACTGTTGAAGATTGTGGGTCCACATCTTTCTAAATCATTGATATCTTCGTTTCTCGGCCTTACTTTCTCTTTCTTCTTTGGCTCCTATTGATTTCATTATACAGCTCTTCTTGCAATGTTCTAAGTTTGTTGTCGTAACGTTTGATCTAACCAGCCGTCTCAACTCACTTGTTAACTTCCACGTTATTTTTGTTCCTAAACCGATCACTCTCGGTCTTTCATACCATCCCCAGAGTTCAGCACATGTTTAAATAAACCAGGGTAAGGTTGTCTACGTCTGTAGACATTTGCATCGAGCTTGGTTCGGATTTACAAATCAGCGATCATACCAGCCCACTCTATTCCTTGCATGTCCTATGTAACATGTGTTCCGCGGTCGTTTTATCAGTTGCACAGTTACATTAATCAGAATTTCCTTTCTGCCGCGTATTGAACATGTGGTACCGGTCTGTTGTGACTTGTGTGGCGTGTTAAGGTTACCACCTGTTCACTTTCTTTGAAGTGGCGAGATACACCATCTTCTTTTCACTGGTGGCCACGGCATCAGCATCTTACATGCTCGTGCATCTATTTTGACAAGCCTTCAAGTTTCATCATTGCTGTAGTGCCACTTACATCTGCCACAGCAAAGGTTTTCTTCACTCCTAAAACAGAAACACATTTAGAGAAGAGTCGTCACCATCTGATTCTGTATAACGCTGAATTGGCTTATGTTATGTTGTATGTTAACATTGACGTTATATATGTAGCCGTGCTTCATACAATACAACTAAATGTGTAGTCGGGATTCCGTTATCGTAGAGGGGTTTCTGAGGGCAGGCAGCTGACACAGTATCATTAAAAAAAAAAAAAAATTCAGGCACAAGCTTTTGTAATGTAGAATTATCCTATCAGTGTATGTGAAAAACAGGAAGGAGTGGAATGTGAGAGCAAAAGAGCTAGCGAGAAGCAGGGGAAGAAAAGAATACAAAGAATGAAAGAATACAAAGAAAGAAACAAACAATACAAAGAAGGAAAGAAAGAAGGAATACATGAAATAAAGAAAAGAAAGAAAGAAAAGAAGGAAGGAGAGAATACACGGAAATAAAGAAAGAATACAAAGAAAGAAATAAGGAAAGAAAGAAAGAAAAAAAAGAAAAAAAGAAAGAAAGAAAAGGAAGAAAAAAAGAAAGAAAGAAAAATTTGAACAATAAATTATAAATAGAAAGCTTACCGGTTGAATCATATGGTTGTGCCTGAACTTCATGTACATGGTTGTCCATGTTTGGTAATATTTGACAAACAGCAATGCGCAGTATATTTTCTAAAATTGTGTCAATTAATGGATTTCTTGCTTTTGATTTAGTCCACTTAAGTTTTGACAAAAATTATTCACAAATATAAACACTCCCAAAATAATAAAGTAACTTGTTGGACATTTGTTGTGATCATTTGATTTTATTTACGCAGCAAACAAGATGTTTGGAGGTCTAGTATCTTCAAGTCCCTTCACTTTGGTTTAAGAATAATTTTTTTTTAAATTGCATGTTAATAACTTCTGTTTGTATCTCTACTACAGCAGCAGGATAACTCCAGAAAGAGGCCAACAGAAAAGCAAAGAATCGCAGATTGTATCTTCCCTCGACGCCAACGGCAATGGAGGAAGGATAGAAGAAGAAGTAGAACTGCAGCAGCATTTACATCTAATCAAATGATTATGGCTATGGTTATGGAAGGCCCCGGTATCACTGTAAACGAATTAAAATCCATAATTGCTCAACCGCCCGTGCCAGTGGGATCATCCGAATTACTATCTCATCTTCCAAACAAAGAAAAGTAGTTGTAGTCCCCATCATAGTAGTCTCAGCACACGTCAAAAGACATAAGGCGAAATCGCACAGAAAGTGAACACAGCCATCTGTTCTCCATCATACGATATCATCACTCATCGTAAACAATCGAAATATCGAAACACGATCAAAACAGATGAAACACACAGCTCACGGTGTGCTCAGAGCACTTAACTCAGTAGCTCCTGCAACAAGCCGGACTTGGAATATGAGGAAACTGCAACAAGGAACACTTTTCAGACATAGCCTCTGATGGTACCTGCCGCCTATCCATTTCAGACATAGCCTCTGATGGTTCCTGCCGCCTATCCACCATATTGACCGGAAATCAAATGGTGTTGAGAAACATTCTAACCTTGTTTGTTGTGCACAAAAATCTGTGAAACTCTACAGGAACTGACAGTAAATATCATTAATGGCGTCAGAAAAGCTGATGAAATTAACAAGAGATTTATTCTGCCCTCTAAGCCTATAACAAAAAATGTGTATTTCCTTTTCTTCCTGTGTGTTACCGGGGTCTCATTATGAGTAAAGAATAGTGACACTGTGACCTTCCAAGCATGTCGTAAGAGGCGACTAAGGAGGTTGATCGATGGCTTGACAAGCTGTCATTGTAAAAACTATTGTTATGGAAACAGAGTAGATTTTAGAAGCAGTGATCTCTGCAATATGTGCCATTTTGGCACGCAAGGTTTCTGTTTTTGAGATTCTGGTTCTGCTCTATGTGCCGTCTTCGGCTCGAAAGGACAATATATAGATAGATTTCCTTTTCGCAGGTTAATATCCCACTGTTTCTGTTGTTTTTCTGGAAAAACTTTCATAGGCACGTTAAGTCCGTGTACAAATTGTTCTTGTGTTGTAAATCGAGATTAAGGTAATTAAATGTTGAGTCATGTCAACCACAAACAATAGCTGGTAGATGCATTGAGGGTCCAATAATTCTTTGACCGGATTACTCTTCAGGTCCTTGAAAAGTTCGACTCCAGCACGTAAAGTCATAAAATCTGTTCAGCATTTCCCCTCGACTTAACCAGCGTACTTCACAATAGTTAACCAGACTGCCATACACTGAACCGAGAAGGAATTCCTGGAATTGACGATGGTTGAGCCCTCTTGCTTTTATAAAGTTCACATACGAAACCACGACTGGTATGAGGTCACGACTTTAAACGCTTTGGTGCAGATATTTTCTTGGTGAATTATACAATGTAGGGTTGAAACACCAAGATGACCTTATTCAAAATATAATAAGTGGGATTTTATTTTGCCAATTAGGCCTGACTTTTGAGCAGTCATAGCTGGTGCTCCGTCTGTTGTCACACCACAAAGTCTGTCCCAATTTAATCCAAAATCTTTAAACCGAGCTCCAACGCTTTCAAAATGTCCTTGCCATTTATGTTGCATTTTAGTGGTTGTAACGCTAATATGTCCTTCGTAATGTTAAATAATTTGTCTATGCCCCTAATAGAGATAACTAATTGAGCCGTGTCTGTCATATCACTCATTTAAGGGGTCAGAGAATGCTACGAATTTTGACACCCGCTCTTTTAATCTTTCTAAAATATCTTTCCCCGCGCCATCTATGCGTCCTCAGACAGTCCGCGCGATAAACTTTTTTGGTAAGATAAATATCCACGGCCAGGGCAAGACAACTTAGCAGCTGCTTTTATATTCTTTTCAAAATTCTCAATCGGAAAATGGTTTCAAACACTTTGCAATGTTTTCACTAATAATATAGCTCACACAAACAGAATTCTCTAATTGATAATGCTATTGTTTAACTAATTGGTGACAACCGATTATTAACTTTAAATGCATTACTATTTAGTTAAAAATTACATAAGATCCATCCACCGCAATTCATAACCTCTTCCAAAACCGATACTAAAGATAAAGACACACAATCCCTTGTATCTGACGCAAGACTGTCATGGAAGTCCCCCTGTCTAGCTTTAAAAGCTAAGATATAACAATACCACTTCATGCACTCCCTAAACCGCGATCTTTTAGACATCGCGACACTAACAATAAAAGATACACCTCTTTTGTAATGTCAGCTAATCAGATACATTAAATAGACTGCTCTGCGGCGTAGTGTCCATCATCAAAGACAATGGACTTTTCAGTCTTGGCTTGTAACACATAGCAACTAATAGATCAAAGATATGATTACAATTGTTTCGTTTTGGCGAATTTTTAAAAGGATAAGCTATTTTTTTTAAAACGGGTTCTGAATTTTTGCGCATTTATGTTACTTTTTATTTGTTAATTTTTTGTTTAGTTCAGGAAATGTAGTGTATAATAATTTTCAAATGAAGCTCATGGGTGTATCAAAATAACTTGTAGCCCCCGGGCCGTAAATTGCCTACCTCTGCAGTATTAAGCAAATAATTATTTTTAAATGTCCATTAACAAATATTGTGTTTATGTAAATCGTTTATGTATGATCTTTTAAATTGCATTTATGTTAGGCCCAAGTGTATAGTATAACGGGATGTCTAGTAATTTTCAGTCAGCTTCGCGGGCCAGTTAAAATTGCTTTGCAGAGCGCTTCTGCCCCGTGGGCCGTGTTTTCCACATCCCTGGACTAAATGTTTACCGGAGTGAAACAAAATACACATGTCGGAAGTTCATTATTTTAATCCGAACAAGCACACCGTCTTTGTGGTTCTTGAAAGAGTTTATTCATCGACGTTATCTGACCTGAAATTATTGATTTCCTATCGAGGGTTGTCTCATCCTGTTACTAGTGACAAGAACGTACATCACAGCAATCAGGATGGAACCACTGGGGCCTAGTTCTCCCAAAAAAGATGACACAAAACACGCTAATAATTTGCTAATTATGTACACTTGTGATTCGTTCTATAAGTTCCCCATCCTACATATTCGTAAGCTGACTCCAGATTCTCGGAGTCTGCGTCCTCATTAATTGTTATGTGACTCTCCAACAATTGCTCTTTAAGACAAATTGTAAAATCGTTTCTTATCGGGAACTTCCCAATAGCCAGAACTGTAGATGCAAATAATTATTGGAAGGCCAGCTGCTTTCATTTGTTCTCCCAACTAATGACAAAACACTGTTTTTCGAGCCATTCGAAGCGCAGAATGATACACTACCTATTTTCTTGAAAGATGATATTAAAAGTTAGTGCAGAGCGACAGTGAACGTATCATCTATTTCTAGACTCCTGTTAATCCCCTGATCCTGTCAACATTTCCCCGACCTAACGGCCGTGAATGATATAAAGAAAATAATAATAAAGAATGTCCCGCAGCAAGCAACGTCGTAATGAAATATCAAACTCTAAGGCACTAGGTTTGGTAACAGGGGAGGTCAATGCACGTGCTCCCTGCCAGCACCGTTCAGAAAAACATCCAGATTTGGGAGTCATTGTAGCCATGTTGTTGGGGAAGTGGACTCATTTGAACAAGAGGCCAAGTTCGGTCATTATCGACGATTCTTACATTCACCCAGCCGTACATAGGTAACATCGTATTTATTGAAAAGTTGTGCCACTTGACGTGCTACCGACCGTGTTAACAACAACATAATCTTTATTCTTTCTTTCATCATTTGCCTTTCAGTGTCGATGGGAGATATAATTTGCGGTCTTTTACTCTTCTGTTCTCCTGTGCTGCTGTTATGTTTCCTTGGGCTTCTAATATTCCGTCAATCCATCTTTTTCATGGTCGTCCCTTGGGCCTGGTTATCTCGCAACAAAATCTTTACTCATGTACAAATATGGCATTAAAATAATATTCACTATATGTTTAAAAGATCGCATGGGGCCCTTTTAGTTTTTTTTTTTTTTAAAGCAAATGAGATGTGCACCCATTTTTTTTTTTAATTTGGTGATATGTAGAATGCAAGACTTGAAACATGTTCACTTTACTGCCAAGTGGTTTTAGATATACATTTCTCTGAATGATGTACATTCCTTCCTACAGAGACAAACAAGTGTTAACTTCAATACTGAAAATATGAGAGCTAAATGCTGGACTATGTATGACACACAACCAACACACTAGCTAACGTTTGAATCAATTATTCACCGAGGTTGGTATACGGCAGCCATTTTAAACGAGGGTAAAATAAATTATTTAAAAAATCTAGATTTAAGTAGTAAATATAGAACTATCTCAGTTAACATTTAGATTTAAGTAGTACATATAGAATTATCTCATTTAACATCTAGGTTTAAGTAGTACATATAGAATTATCTCAGTTAACACCTATGTTTACGAAGTACGTATAGAACTATCTCAGTTAACATCTAGGTTTAAGTAGTAAGTATATAATTATCTCAGTTAACACCTAGGTTTACTTACCGTGCTCTTTTGAACGGGATAATACCGTTTGCATATTTCTCGGCCCGTTCCGTTGTTAAATAAAAATCATAATTTTGTACCGTTTTTCATAAAATCGTCAATCTTTGTCTAGTTTTTTCGTTTAAAAAAAAGCTATGGAAACACCTTAAAACTTATAAATAACTTATAAATCATAAAGTAAAATGAATATTCTGGATAACAGTTGTTTCTATAATCATGGATTATATCAAAATTATGTGTCACGGTGGGAAATTTTATGGTAAGATATTGAAAGATCGACATATGATGTATGCAAGATTATTTCATTTGAGAAATATTTGTGTACGATCATAATGAAACTGCGTCTACCGACATTTTGAATAGATTCTGTCACTGAAAAAAATAAAGGTAAGCTCAATGTGTTTATGGGGGCCGCGATAGCTCAGTGGTTAGTGCACTGGACTGCAAAGGACAAGAGGTAGGGTTCGATCCCAACCGATAGCTTCCGGTTCACACAGCCTTAAATGGGTACCGGATTTTTTTTCTGGGAAAGTAAGTCGGCACGGGCGTAATACCGACCACATTACCCCAAAAATCATGTGCTGAAGGTCTGTAAAATTTATGGTCACTAACACCATATTCCCTATACGCCACTTGGCCTGACGGGGGTACTTTACTTACTTTTTTTCAATGTGTTTATGCAATTAAAACTATTTGTATAATCTTACCTTCTTAATTAATACAGAAAATACATAACTGCTGTCTGTTGTTTTTGTTATCTCTGTGTTCTGTTTTTGTCTGCAGGAAATATGGTCAGCCTATTTCATGAAAAAATATGGAAGACTTTCAATTATTTAATGCTATGCACATACAAACGAAGCTGATGATGATGAAGTTAAGGACGATTTTTATAAACAACTACATCATCATCATCATGTGCCATACCGGTTGGCGTAGGCGATCATGTCCTTTCACAATCTTCTATATACAGTGCATCGTATCAGTTCTGTTGTTGACTGTTTTCCATGCCATGACACCAAGTTATCCAGTATTTTCTCTCTTTGTCGTCCTTGATCTCTCTTTCCTTTTATTTTGACAGTTGTAACCAAGTATTCCAACTTTCATCTTCTCATGATGTGCCCGAAAAATTTTGATTGTTCCTTTCTGATGTTTTTTAGGAGCTCCCTTTTTGTGTTGGCCTCTTGAGAATTTCCTCGTTGGTCTTTTTAGCTGTCCAGGGAACTTTCAACATTCTTCTGAGAAATTCCATCTCTGTGGCCTCTAATCGTCTTTTCATTTGTTTGTCTACTGTCCATGATTCGCTTCCATAGGTCAGAATTGGCTCTATATAGCACCGACGAACTCTCTTCCTCACTTATATTGACAGATTTGTTTCATACGATATTTTTTATTTTCTGAAATGCTATTTTGGCCTGAGCTATTCTGCTTTTTTTTTTTATCTCCGTGGTGCATCTCCCATCTGATATTATTATGGTGTCAAAGTATTCATGTTGCACTTGTTTCAGTTTTGTCCTGTTTATTATTATACTGCATGATGGTGATGATTGTTTCTTCAATATGACCATTATTTCTGCTTTCTTACTATTCCGACTTTTTTGTTGCTTTCTTCCACTATTATGTATATCATTTCTTGTGGTTCATTCTCTGTCTCTGCTATTAAGACTGTGTCAACCAACTACAACAACTTATAAACAAAATACCAAAACACGATCTTTTAATTGTAATGGGAGACTTCAACGCCAAAGTGGGAAAAGACAACGCAGGAGTGGAGCATGTAATGGGGAGAGAAGGCTGTGATACAACAAGTCAGAATGGAGAAATATTAATAGAATTATGTTTAATAGAAAATTTAGTTATAGGTGGAGCATTATTTCCACACAAAAATATACACAAAACAACAAGGATATCATCTGATGATAAAACCTCAAATCAAATTGACCACCTATGTATTAAACAATTCAGATTGATCATTGATAGATGTACGAGCATACCGAGGTGATGATGCTAATAGTGACCACAACCTGTGCATTGGGAAAATAAGATTAAAATTTAAAAGCCAACAGAAGAGATCAACTACACATAAAATTGATAGTCGTAAACTTAAAAATAAAGAACAAGTTTAACATAGAACTAATTGTTATGCTGCATTCGGTGAGATAGACTTAGATACCAATGAAATATGGGACTCACAAAGCAAAATACTAATGACAGCAGCAGAATCAAGTGCCGGACTGAAGAAAATGGAAAAACTAGCATGGATTTCAGACACTACATGGAAAGCATGTTGGCTGGAACACTTCAACAAAAATTTTAACCGTCCACTACCCCACAATTTAATAGATTTTGAAGCTGAAACACCAGCAGCAGAATTAGATGTAAATTTAGATGACTTCACCTTGAGCGAAATTGAGACCTCCTTAAAGCGTACGGACAACAACAAGGGATCCTCAAGGCAATTGATAGCCATAATTTAATACACCTCCAGAAAATGTTCAACATCTTTTGGAAAGCAGAAAAAGTGCCTCATAAGTGGAAAAAATGAATCATTCTTAAGATTCCGAAAAGGGCAATCTTAGAAAGATTGTAACAACTGGAGAGGCGTGACACTTTTGTCAGTTGCCTCAAAGCTATTCTGCAAAATCATCATGAATAGAATAAAGGATTCAATAGATACAGTAATGCGTGAAGAACAGGCTGGATTTAAAAAAGGGAGAAGCTGATGTTATCACATTTACACTCTACGACTTATATTGGAGGAACACATTGAAAAGCAGAAACCTTTTGTACTTAACTTCATTGACTTCAAAAAAGCCTTCGACAGCATTCATAGAGATTCTTTGTGGAGAAAATCGTGTTCAAAGACGTGAGTCGTCGTAAGTCATGAAAAGCTTATTCTAACAGATGACAGAATATACATGGAAAACAAACCAGTGGAAGAGGTCGATCACTTTATCTATCTTGGAAGTCACATTGATCGGGAAGGGGATACAAGTAAAGAAATTAGAATCAAAATAGCTAAAGCAGCAATGTCTTTCAGAAGCCTTGAAAGGTTGCGGAAATCAAAACTCATCAGCACAAACACAAAACTTAGACTATTCAAATCAAATGTACTACCTGACCTTGTGAGAGCTGGAAAACAACAAGAGACATAGAAACAAAGTTGAACGCATTCGAAAATAAATGTCTAAGGAAAATACTTGGTATAACGTGGAACGAATTCAAAATAAACGAAGAAATTAGAGAAATCGCCAATCAACCACTAATATCTTCAGTAATCACGAAAAGACGATGGTCATATGTTGGACATGTGATGAGAAGAGATAATAACCGAATAACAAGCAAGCCTTCATGTGGGAAACAACAGGTAAGAGGAAAAGAAGCCGACCCAGAGAAACACTGAGAAGAGCATTGATCAGAGAGGCAAGAGCAGCAGGAATCGGCCCCCTCAATGTGATAGAGTTGCTTGCACAGATAAGAGAGAAATGGCGAGGTTTGATAACATATCTTTACAAGGATTGAAAACTGCTAGAACAAACATTTAGAGAAGAGAAAGATTATCTGGGTCTATGCCCTAAGGTGCCGGCTACAGCTCGAAAGGTCAATAGATAGATTTTATTCATTGAGTGCTGTCTCTGCATCGAATGTTGGCTACCATGGAGTGCCGTTCGGCTGTCTCTTGCTTCGATAGTGCAGATGTTATGTTACTCGTCCATGTTAGTCTAGTCTGCCTCTGCCTCATTTACCTTGAATTTTCTCTTCCAATGTTACTTTTAGTAGGCTGCTGTGTCTTTTAACTTGCCCCCAAAATTTAATTTGTCTTGTCTGAATTATGTTTGGTAGTTTTCTTGGTTAATTGGTTGGTTGCGGTCGCCCGATGACTAAAGTATTCTAGAGCATCGTAGTAGACTAGAATATTCCTCTTCATCATCCGCCCTTACGAAGACGTAGTGGACGTGTCTGCGTTGTGTTGTGGTTGGCAGTATAACTGTTATATTTGCGCCTTTCGGCCCAACACATCGGACTTCAGCACGACATTTTTGAGTACCGGGTTGTCTTCCCTCTTCGATCCCAGCACGCTTGGCCAGACTAGACAGGTTAGTCTGTTACTGGAGGCACCGCTGAGAGGTGGAGCAGGGTCTGGATGGTTTTGGTTCACCGATCCTGGCGCAAGCCATTAGCTGTGGGTCGCTGACAACTTCCAGCTCTGGTGCTGGGAGGCTCGCCTTCGCCTCCGGTTGTTTTGAGAAGTTTTGACTTCATCGTTTGTTTTCTTTTCTTTCCACCCAGTTCTACCTAATCTTCATTAAATTCACGTTTCAAGTCTTCAATGTTCTGTTTTCTTTGTCTAATGTTGCACTTTAAATGCCAGAACACCTATTACACAAATCTGTGTACAATTTAGTCTGACATTTCCTGTACAATGTCTATGTTTCTGCACCATACAAGAATGTTGAGATGATATAACATTCTCCTATTCTTAGTTTTAATCCTGGTGTGATTTGATTTGATGTTAATATGTTTTCCATGGCATTAAAATTACTTTTTCATTTTTCTATTCTTTTGTTCTTGGCAGAAGGTCAACAACAGAAATGATAAATAGCTGCTGCGATCGAATGTTGTGGAGAGACATGATCACCTACGCCACTAGGCCCGGTACTTGACGATGATGATTCTTTTGTTTATTTCAGTTTTCCATTTTCCATCACTGGCCATAGTATGGTAGTTGTAGCTCTGAACTGTCTCCAGGTCTATTTCTTCAACTTTAATACCCACTTGTAGGTTTTTAATATTATCTGTGTTTATGATAATAGTTGTAGATTTTTTTTTTTAGATGCATATTTAACCCACATTTTTTTGTTGGTCATGTTTATTTCATTAAGTAATTGGTGTAGATATTTTGGGTTTTCTGCTAGAAATACATTATTATTAGCATATCTTAGGTTATTGATTATTTTTCCATTAATGTTTAGTCCTGACATCTCTGTTATGTCTTTAAATGATTTGCTCAGTGTATAGATTGAACAAGCTTGATGATAGGATGCATCCCTGCCTTACTCCTCTTTTTATATCAATGGGTGTAGAGTTCTCTTTGTTATATTTTATAATTGCTGTTTGCTCCCAGTATAAAATACATATTAGTTGTATGCCTGTGTCATCAAGATATTTATCTCTTAGGCACTCTATAATTTGTTTATCGTTTATTCTATCAAAAGCTTTGGTGTAGTCTATGAAGCAGACATATATTGTATTGTTTACTTCTGTGTATTTTTAGATTAATGTTCTCATGCTGAATATGGCTTCTTTAGTCCCACTGTTTTTCCTAAATCCTAATTGTTATTCTTCTAATTCCATATTGATTTTATTCTGAATCCTTCGTTGTATAACTTTTAGCAAGATTTTTTTTACACTGTGCTTATTAGGCTTATTGTTCACTGCATTCAACTACATCATTCTTTTTGGCAATGCAATGAAAGTTGATGATTTTAGTTTATTTGGTATATATCCTGTATGGTATATGTCTTGCATATGTCTGTGATCACTCCAATGCCAACACTTCTAGTGCCTTTATCATCTCTATCTGTATGGTGTCAGGACCTGCAGCTTTTTCCTTCTTCGTTGTTTGTGTAACATTTTCCACTTTGGCTTTTAAGATTGTATAGCCTGATGTACATTTTATAATTGGTTTCTTTTCCCTTTCGTCATACAATAATTATTTTATATATTCCTAATATCTATTGATTGTATCTTTGTTGTCTGTTGGCATTTTTCCTTTTTTGTTTACAATACATACACTTTCTGTGGCTTCCTTATTTTTTATAAACATTCTCTTTATTTCTGTGTGCACTTCCTTAAATCTTATTTATTTTCCATAGTTTCGATTTCTAGACATCTTTGGTTGAACCAGTTTTCTTTTGCCTTTTTTGTACATTTTGCGTGTTTCATTATCAATTTTATTGTAATGGATAGTGTTCTTCGCTTGTCTTCTTGCTTCCATTTTTCCAAGATGGCGTCAATTATTCATTTTTGTTTTTTGTTCTTTTTCTTTGTGTGTAAGATGTCGCAAGTTTCTTGTATGCTTTTCTTTATCCATTGCCATTTGGTTGTAACTTTTTCATCAGGGTTTTCTCTTCTGTATTGCTCAAAGCTTTCTTCTAGCAGCTTCTGATATGTGTTCTTTGCTTGCATTATATAAGTATCTTTAACATCGTTTTAGTTTAAAGCTGTTATGTCTAGTGGTATTGATGACTTAGTCTTGAGTTTGTTTCTTTTTAACTTGACTTTTATTTTAATCAATACATGATTTTGATCTGAGTTAATATCTGCTCCTGGATAGTCTTTGGTGTTCTTGGCGCTGTTGCGGAACCTATCTTTTATCATTACGTAGTTTATTTGATTCCTCTTCTTATCCCCAGGGCTTTCACATGTGAATATTTTCCTTTTCTCTTGCTCTAAGGTGTTACATATTATCAGCCTGTTTTATTCACAAAATGGTATTAATTTTTCTACTGTTTCATTTCTGTTTTCCTAAACCATGATTTCATATAGTCGTCTTTTATCTACCTTTTTCTACCTTAGCATTCATATCACCAATTACAATCACGATGTCCAAAGATACCACTTGCTTCATAACTTTATTTAGATCTTCATAGTATGCCTCTATTTGTTCATCTGTATAGTCTTGAGCCTATTTCAATTAATTCAAAAACCTAGGAACGATATTAATTTCACACGGAAGATGTACAACCAAAGACTGCATTCTAAAGAATGAGGAAAAAATTATGCCATCAATTTTTGTAAAAGAATTTAACAAAAAGAGTTCCTCGGTATTAGGTGGAATCTATCTTGACATATCGATGCGAATCATGGACAATTGAATAACAAATAGGGACACTGGTAGTAGTCACAAAAATGTGGTTTTACAGAAGAATTTGGAGAAAACCATGGGCAGCTATTAATTAAAAAAAGAAGAGTAGTGAAGACGTTGTAAAAGAGACAATAATCAGGCGTAAATCATCACCATTCTTGACATGTTATTACAAGAGAAAAATGTACTGTACCAGCTTAATTATACAGAGTGGCAATAGTACATAGTATGGGACGTTCTAATGAGCGTTCAGTTTCTAGAGGAAACAACACAAAATGGCAATACCAATTTACTAAATTAGAAATCTTATGAGTTTAATGAAGACAATGAAATATGAAATGACTGATCGCTACTGTAAATCTGTTAATGTAAAATTCATGTTGCATTAACCCTATTTGTTTTTCCTCTTTCGCTTGTTTCACCGGAGATTCGCATAGTTCTAACAACATTGATAAGGCGAATGTTTTAGACAACACAGACACGCCTACCTAACGTCCTTTTAAGGGCGGATAATGAGGAGGTATACTCCTTAAGTCATCGGGCGAATGTAAGCAAGCAAGTAGATGAAAATAAGGGGATGGAAGAACAGACACTACCTCCTCACGCATAATAAAAGTGGGGGGATGGAAGGACAGACACTATCTCCTCACGCATAATAAAAGTGGGGGGATGGAAGGACAGACACTACCTCCTCACGCATAATAAAAGTGGGGGGATGGAGGGACAGACACTATCTCCTCACGCATAATAAAAGTGGGGGATGGAAGGACAGACACTACCTCCTCACGCATAATAAAAGTGGGGGGATGGAGGGACAGACACTACCTCCTCACGCATAATAAAAGTGGGGGGATGAAGGGACAGACACTACCTCCTCAAACATAATAAAAGGAGGGAATGGAAGGACAGACACTACCTCCTCACGCATAATAAAAGTGGGGGGGATGGAGGGACAGACACTACCTCCTAACACATAATAAAAGGAGGGAATGGAGGGACAGACATTACCTCCTCACACATAATAAAAGTGGGGGGATGGAGGGACAGACACTACCTCCTCACACATAATAAAAGTGGGGGGATGGAGGGACAGACACTACCTCCTCACACATAATAAAAGTGGGGGGGAATGGAGGGACAGACACTACCTCCTCACACATAATAAAAGTGAGGGAATGGAAGGACAGACACTACCTCCTCACACATAATAAAAGTGGGGGGGATGGAGGGACAGACATTACCTCCTCACACATAATAAAAGTGGGTGGATGGAGGGACAGACACTACCTCCTCACACATAATAAAAGTGGGTGGATGGAGGGACAGACACTACCTCCTCACACATAATAAAAGTGGGTGGATGGAGGGACAGACACTACCTCCTCACACATAATAAAAGTGGAGGGATGGAAGGACAGACACTACCTCCTCACACATAATAAAAGTGGGTGGATGGGGGGACAGACACTACCTCCTCACACATAATAAAAGTGGGTGGATGGAGGGACAGACACTACCTCCTCACACATAATAAAAGTGGGTGGATGGAGGGACAGACACTACCTCCTCACACATAATAAAAGTGGGTGGATGGAGGGACAGACACTACCTCCTCACACATAATAAAAGTGGGTGGATGGAGGGACAGACACTACCTCCTCACACATAATAAAAGTGGGTGGATGGAGGGACAGACACTACCTCCTCACACATAATAAAAGTGGGTGGATGGAGGGACAGACACTACCTCCTCACACATAATAAAAGTGGGTGGATGGAGGGACAGACACTACCTCCTCACACATAATAAAAGTGGGGGGATGGAAGGACAGACACTACCTCCTCACACATAATAAAAGTGGGGGGATGGAAGAACAGACACTACCTCCTCACACATAATAAAATTGGGGGGATGGAAGGACAGACACTACCTCCTCACACATAATAAAAGTGGGGGGATGGAAGAACAGACACTACCTCCTCACACATAATAAAAGTGGGGGGATGGAAGGACAGACACTACCTCCTCACACATAATAAAAGTGGGGGGATGGAAGAACAGACACTACCTCCTCACACATAATAAAAGTGGGGGGATGGAAGGACAGACACTACCTCCTCACACATAATAAAAGTGGGGGGATGGAAGGACAGACACTACCTCCTCACACATAATAAAAGTGGGGGGATGGAAGAACAGACACTACCTCCTCACACATAATAAAAGTGGGGGGATGGAAGGACAGACACTACCTCCTCACACATAATAAAAGTGGGGGGATGGAGGGACAGACACTACCTCCTCACACATAATAAAAGTGGGTGGATGGAGGGACAGACACTACCTCCTCACACATAATAAAAGTGGAGGGATGGAAGGACAGACACTACCTCCTCACACATAATAAAAGTGGGTGGATGGAGGGACAGACACTACCTCCTCACACATAATAAAAGTGGGGGAGGGAATGGAGGGACAGACACTACCTCCTCACACATAATAAAAGTGGGTGGATGGAGGGACA
Organism: Megaustenia siamemsis; assembly: GCA_032433765.1. Classification (NCBI taxonomy): domain Eukaryota; kingdom Metazoa; phylum Mollusca; class Gastropoda; order Stylommatophora; family Ariophantidae; genus Megaustenia; species Megaustenia siamemsis. The sequence continues at coordinate 46,096,974 of JAVIAB010000092.1, read as the reverse complement.
GACACTACCTCCTCACACATAATAAAAGTGGGGGATGGAGGGACAGACACTACCTCCTCACACATAATAAAAGTGGGGAGATGAAGGGACAGACACTACCTCCTCACACATAATAAAAGTGGGGGGATGGAGGGACAGACACTACCTCCTAACACACAATAAAAGTGGGGGGGGGGTGTAGGGACAGACACTACCTCCTAACACATAATAAAAGTGTGGGAATAGAAGGGCAGACACTACCTCCTCACACATAATAAAAGTGGGTGGATGTAAGTACAGAGACTACCTTCTCACACATAATAAAAGTGGGGGGATGGAGGGACAGACACTACCTCCTCACACATAATAAAAGTGGGGGGATGGAGGGACAGACACTACCTCCTCACACATAATAAAAGTGAGGGAATGGAGGGACAGACACTACCTCCTCACACATAATAAAAGTGAGGGAATGGAGGGACGGACACTACCTCCTAACACATAATAAAAGTGAGGGAATGGAGGGACGGACACTACATCCTAACACATAATAAAAGTGAAGGAATGGAGGGACGGACACTACCTTTTCACACATAATAAAAGTCGTTAGAAATGACAGCAATAAATGGCACGTGCAATTTATTTACTTCCGCTGGACAGCTGTGCTCAGCATATGAGGAACCGAGAAGGCGTGTATCGCCAGTACAATAACTGGACATGCTATGTCACCACCCATGGCCTGACCAATGCTTTCTTTGATCTTATTTTTACTAACGTCTAAAAGTTAAATCAGAAACAGTAGACACATTTGTTAGCATTTTGAGATGATGTTTTTCTTGTGTGTGAAAATAGAAAATCAAGATGGAGGTATTGTACATGCTTTGTATTTCTTTTTTTCTTTTTAAATTACCTTAGTCTGATTGCGAGTCAACAGTGAACATGTAAGGGATGACGCCCCGTGACACGATTTCGTTGTCGGAGAGAGGCATTCAACCACACTGTTCTAGACTATTGACTGTAGACCAGGAACATCAGTAACTGAACTGCATGTAATTCTTAAAAAAAAAATACAAATTGGTGTTAACTAACTGCTATACTTCTAATAGAAAAGAACAAAGTAAAAGCTGAAAATATTAGTTGAAGTTGTATAGCAGTGAGGGAAACATATGGAAATCCAAAGAAATTAGGTTAAATTCAAAAATAAAAAATTTTCAACTAAAATGTTAAGGCGGTCCTATTATATGGCTGTGAAACATGAAGAACAACAAAATTGACAATCACGAAGATACAGACTTTCATTAATGGATGCTTACGCAGAATAAAAGGGTGGAAATGGCAGGATAAAATCACTATAAAAACTCACATCACATTATAACATAGAATTATGGAAATGTACCAGTCAAACACCAGTGGATAAAGAGATACAGCGAAGACGATGGCGCTGGATAGGACACACACTACGGAAGCCAACTGAGAGTATTACACAACAGGCCCTTTTTTGGAATCCCCAGGGGAAAAGACAAAGAAGAAGACCAAGGAATCCTTGGAGAAGACAGATAGAATCAGATATGAAGATGATGGGGAAGACATGGAATGATCTTAAAAGAATGGCAAGAAACATAACGACTTGGAAAGTGTTTGTCGAAGACCTATGCTCCACTGGGAGCTAAAAAGGTAGAAGAAGTAGAAGTATAGCAGTGAAAGTAAGTGATAGTAAAGGAATGTCATTATCTGAACAAAATAATAGTAATAATAAACAAACAAATAATGGTTTGTCTCAAAGAAAATGGATTCAACAAAGAGTAAAATAAATGGAAGAGTGTGTAAACGGCTCAATAATTGTAAATAACTTGACACACTAACAATTTTCAATGAACGAAATAAATTGTAGAATCGCTCAGGCAACGGCGGGATTCCTGAAAATTAAAATCCTTTACTGCAATAAGCCCATGGGAAGAGGAGTGAGTAAAGATTATTTCGTGTTACATACATCTTGTCCTGTCGTGCTGAGATGATTGTTGCAGAATTAATGGACAAGCAAGGAGATCTTTGCCGGCGGCTGTGGTTCTATAGAGATGTTGAAAATAGCATGAGAATCTACAAGAAGTAATGAAGGCGTCGTGAATGAAGGCGTCGTGATTGAAGGCGTCGTGATTGAAGGCGTCGTGATTGAAGGCAGCGCACAAACTGATCTTTGGAAATTCATTGGAGAACACAAGCAGTCTTCTCGCTTTGTGGATGTCGTGAGAAAGTAATAGAACAGGAAAAATAGAATAAATGTAGATAGAAAAAGACAAGAGAAAATACTAGACAGTTTGGTCTAGGTCTTGCATGGTAAGAGTTCAGCAGTAGTTCAATGATGATCGGATGGAAATGGGTGGAACATGGTCAAATGTCAAAGGAAAAATAAACATATAATTATCATTGTGTTTTACACTTTTGCGAATAAAAGAGTATAAACATTGAATAGAAGCGACTTTCAAAACCATGAACTTAATGATGATAGTTAACTAAGCCACAATGTGATTGTGTCAGTGTTCTTCCCCTCAGTAAATACCGTTCGAAGTTCAGCTAATCAGGTGCCTATTCCTTCTTTAGCTTGAGTCGACTGAAGAACCTGAAGGAATGAGCAAATAACTGCTGTGCTGCGGTAAAGCTGATGACCAAGGAACGATTTGGACACAGCATATTGTGACGGCTTTGAGTAGGAGAGCATTACAAAACTATAATGTTTGGGTCAACATACGGGTATCATCAGAAAATCACATTTTCTCCCTCATTTGCATCAGTTTTATTTACTTCCTATAACGCAGTTAGACCCTATTACATTTCTCTTGTGTACCCGTTTGTATATTGTTGTTTTTTGAGGTCGTATGTAGGCCGAAACGTCATGGTCTTGTATTGTTCTCTGATGGAAAGCTGCCAGGCTGTGTCCATCTCGTGCCCTGGATAACTTGACGTTGGAATTAAACCCACGCAGAATAAAATAAGCAGTACTCTACTGATGTTTCCACCATGATGTAACAACATTCTTTTCCGTTTCAGGTGACATTGTCGTAGTGTTATGACCAGCCTGCCATTCTCTCGTCACACCATATGTTCTATTTACATGTCATCTTGTGTTGTTGTTTTTTTTTGCCTTTGTGCTTTGCTGACGGCCTCTCGGTTGAAACGTTGCTTTTTTTTATAATCACTGTTTCATGCAACCGTAAAGTTTCCACTAACACACTTCCTATGCTCGTCACTCCATTATTTTGTTTTCTCTATGCCGACTTTACCTCAACTAACAATATAACATACACGTATGCACATTTTTGCGAGTACATATATCTTCATACTAAGATTGTTTATTTTTTAAATGTATTTATTAAATCAACAGAGTATATACAAGAGAAAGATCTAATCCCAGAACACTTGACAAAAAAAGGTATTTTCATTGTTTGTTTTTCCCCTCTTCCCGGACCCTCTATCATCTTTCTCTGGGCCTGTGCTGAACAAACTGAGCTCTCTGACCCCATGACGGAACTGCCGCCATATTTTTTTCACAGATAAAGCGGAGTAACTCGCGTGAGTTGCTGCTTTGACAGAAGTGTCACTCTGTTGTTAGCGTCCTTGATAACTCCCCACGTACGGTAAGGTGATTTATTGCTAGACTTTCCGAGGCAAGACCGAGTGTGGATACTTTAGAGTGTTAAAATTCGATTCGGTTGACATATTTTCTCCGGTTTGTGGACATAAAAGAATTTACTTCGCCCCAAAATAATCTTAGAATTGGTGGGCGCTCGACCAAAATTGAAGTTGAATAAAGCGGCATTCAAAAGAAGAGATATTGTACTGAGGCAGTGCAACTGGTCACGAGAGAACACAAAGGAGAGAAAGAGAACGAATGAGAAAAATAGTCAGAGTTTGATTAATTGGCAGACTCTCAAATAGTTGAAAATAAAAGGTTTACTACTTTGTTAACTTGTTACTAATTAAGAAGATAAAGGACAAACAATTTGTAATGTTTAGTTGTATAACATGTTGAGAAAGACATAAAAAATGAGCAAACTCAACTTGACTAAGGTTTCACTTCTGAGATCACCCAGTTTTATCAGGAGAACTTCTACATTTTCATTCATTTCAATTTCCTCTCTGGTTGTAGAACGTCTTAAGTGATGACAAATTATTATCGTTTATTATACATTATTACATTATCATATAACTTTGATTATGTTGCACATATTGTCAATATGAGATGAATTATATAAAAGAACGTAAGATTCTTCAACAATATTTGCTAAACCAAAGAAATTGTTAATATGTTGAAGAGTATATATGTGTGTGTGTGCGTGTGTGCGTGCGTGCGTACGTGCGTGCGTGCGTGTGTGTGTGTGTGTGTTTCATAAATGAAAGTTTACCGGAAGTCTATCACTATACAATGATAAAAGAAACATCATAGAATATCGGGGGACTGGTTGGTCTCGAGGCAAGAAGCCGGCCTGGAGACAGAGAGGTTCAAATCCCGGCTGCACCAGTTGGGACTTTTATTTACTATGATTTCTCTCTGAGGCAACCACCCTTGGTCTCAGTGGCGACGCCCGGCTTGAAACGTCAATTACTCATGGACGGAAAAAAATATTAGTACCTCCGAAGACGGAGTTATCTGCCTGTGCGGCGAGGGACCCGCGTGCCAGGGAAAAACTGATTAACAGGCAAAATTCAGTTCCTAGTCTCCAGGGACTTCGTCAGAGATCAAAGCTGGTGAACGCATTAAAAAAAAAAAAACGACACAAGATATCGATCTTGCAATTCTTGTGTGCATGTTTTGCAACAGGTAAGTATTTAAGAAAAGTGTAAAATTCAGATTACGTATTTATCTGTGTAAACTTGTGTTCAGCTATTTATAAAATAAAATAAAATTTAAGTTACGACAGTGACCATTAAAACCCTGACAGTTTACTGGAACCTTTTCCTCACAGTGCAATAGCTCTCTGTGTGTGTACCTTTAAAATTGAAGATTGTATTTACACCTTTTTGTACATTTCCAAAGTAATTACCTTCCTCGATTATTGAAAAGTATTTGTACCGAATTTCTAAGATATTTATCCTACATAGATTACAGATATTTACATTTTCTCAGAGAAGCACGGGTGTACGGTCTTTAATCGTATACATTTCGTGGGAGGAAATGAACAGTTAGCAAACAGTTTTCAATTTGATACGAACTGAGAAAACCTATCATGAAACTTTGCAAGACTGAGAATTGTAATTATATGATTTTTTCACTTATACTTCTTGTATGCACGTTCATGGAGGAAAGTAGGGATAAGCTTCACTTGGTCTGTAAAGAAAGTTGGGATAAACTTCACTTGGTCTTTAACGTGTTGGTTTTCTGTGAAGAAAGTAGGGATAAACTTCACTTGGTCTTTAACGTGTTGGTTTTCTGTTAAGAAAGTAAGGATAAGCTTCACTTGGTCTTTTAACGTGTTGGTTTTCTGTGAAGAAAGTAAGGATAAGCTTCACTTGGTCTGTAACGTGTTGGTTTTCTGTGAAGAAAGTAGGGATAAGCTTCACTTGGTCTTTTAACGTGTTGGTTTTCTGTGAAGAAAGTAAGGATAAGCTTCACTTGGTCTGTAACGTGTTGGTTTTCTGTGAAGAAAGTAGGGATAAGCTTCACTTGGTCTTTAACGTGTTGGTTTTCTGTGAAGAAAGTAGGGATACGCTTCACTTGGTCTGTAACGTGTTGGTTTTCTGTGAAGGAAGTAAGGATATGCTTCACTTGATCTTTAACGTGTTGGTTTTCTGTGAAGAAAGTAGGGATAAACTTCACTTGGTCTGTAACGTGTTGGTTTTCTGTGAAGAAAGTAGGGATAAACTTCACTTGGTCTGTAACGTGTTGGTTTTCTGTGAAGAAAGTAGGGATAAGCTTCACTTGGTCTTTAACGTGTTGGTTTTCTGTGAAGAAAGTAGGGATAAACTTCACTTGGTCTTTAACGTGTTGGTTTTCTGTGAAGAAAGTAAGGATAAGCTTCACTTGGTCTGTAACGTGTTGGTTTTCTGTGAAGAAAGTAGGGATAAACTTCACTTGGTCTGTAACGTGTTGGTTTTCTGTGAAGAAAGTAGGGATAAACTTCACTTGGTCTTTAAATTGTTGGTTTTCTGTGAAGAAAGTAGGGATAAGCTTCACTTGGTTTGTAACGTGTTGGTTTTCTGTGAAGAAAGTAGGGATAAGCTTCACTTGGTCTGTAACGTGTTGGTTTTTTGTGAAGAAAGTAGGGATAAACTTCACTTGGTCTTTAACGTGTTGGTTTTCTGTGAAGAAAGTAGGGATAAGCTTCACTTGGTTTGTAACGTGTTGGTTTTCTGTGAAGAAAGTAGGGATAAGCTTCACTTGGTCTGTAACGTGTTGGTTTTTTGTGAAGAAAGTAGGGATAAGCTTCACTTGGTCTGTAACGTGTTGGTTTTCTGCAGAATATAATTTAAAAGCCAAAGATAAAGATAAAGGGGCTAAAACACAGTGTGAACACTTTTGTAGAATCTTAATGACTTATATTAACCAGTAACAAGATGTCATGGATGACAAAGTCAAAAAGTGATCATGGCTTGTAATGCCCGCCTGCTGACTTTTTGAAAATATGTGGCCATACTTTGCGTTCACAACTCGACGCCAGCAGCTTTCCTCAAGAAATGGAATTGTCAGTTTATCTCAGCGCTCAACGTGCATTTTTTACTGTGGACCTCAAATGTCTTAAAATGACTGCGGAAGTGATGTCCATTGGTACATCGAACGAGTTCTACTATGCGTAATATATTAAATGACCGCTTCCGTAGTATAATAACTTTTCCACGAATTGAGTATAACTGCGACCAAAATGAACATTTTCACAAACTACGCGGCCAAGCGATACGGTCTATAATGAATTACCTGTTGTCCCATCTTCTATCCACTTACATGTAAAAAGCCAGGTCGTTTCGTCTCGCTTAGAAAATATAAAACTAAACGCGCGACGACAGTATTATATTATCTGATACGGGTTATAATTATTAATCTGTTCATGCTGCTTCAGCCAGGCATCTCCGACATTGATGCCCAGAGAGCTCTTGAGACTGATATTTTTGGTATCCAGATGTGTGACGCAGCGAAAGGAATGTAAACTCCAAACCGGCTGGAAAAAAAATGAACGCAACTCTCCAGCTAGCTTTTGGTGTCAACATTTGGTTATATTGGAACATGTGAGGAACTGCTTAAAGGAAGAAAACAAAATGTATTATTTAAACAACCAAACATGGTTAGAAGGTAGAGTTCTGCCCGACCAAAGGAGGAGTAAGACGTCTCCTTTCCTCCGCTAGTCTTCGGGACACCCCTGGGCAGGGTGAAGCTCCTGTTTAGCCCCCCTATCAGGGTTATGTGAAGCCATTGGAGCAGGTGGTGGATGGTGTTGTGGGAGCAGCCGACAAGTAGTACCGGTTATGGTCCCCACACCGCGATGGCAGGCAGAGGATCTCATGTATAGAGACAATGGCTGCGATCTCCGACTAATACAGTCACTGCCAAGAAGGAAAGGAATGGCAAACTACCTTCTTAAATTGCCTGGAATAATCATGACAAATCACAACCTTCTATTTACAGCTGCACCACAGAAATAAAAAGCAGAATCGCTCAGGCCAAAATAGCATTTCAGAAAATGAAAAATATCTTATGCAACAAATTTATGTCAATAAAAATGAGAAAGAGAGTTCATCGGTGCTATATAGAACCAATTCTGACCTATGGAAGTGAATCATGGACAGTAGACAAACAAATGAAAAGACGATTAGAGGCCACATAGATGGGATTTCTCAGAAGAATGTTGAAAGTTCCCTGGACAGATAAAAAGACCAATGAGGAAGTTCTCAAAGAAGCCAACACAAAAAGGGAGCTCTTAAAAACATCAGAAAGAAGCAATCAACATTTTTCGGGCACATCATGAGAAGAGGAAAGTTGGAATACTTGGTTACAACTGGCAAAATAAAAGGAAAGAGAGATCGCGGACGACAAAGAGAGAAAATACTGGATAGCTTGGTGTTATGGCATGGAAAACAGTCAACAACAGAACTGATACGATGCACTGCAGATAGAAGATTGTGGAGGGACATGATCGCCTACGCCAACCGGCAGGGTACATGATGATGATTATTTAAACTCTTAATTTTTTGTTTTTCACTTTCTGTGAGGCTATGAAAGTATTAGTGGCTTCATTGTCTCGTATCATTGGACAACGTGATGAATCAACTTGCTTCTCAGTACAACAAATCTCTCAGATTCGTTCACTTCGTGCAATACAGGTTCAATAAATAAGTTTTATATTATGCACATACGGCGCAGAACAAAAGCTGCTGGAAAGTTAGAAATAGCAACAGTTAGTTGTGCATAACAGCGCAGCGACAGAGAGTACAATTTAGTATCAGCACAAATAGAATACTGCCATTGACGTGATAGAAATGAAACTGATGTATAAGATGTTTAAATCCATGATAACTTCTTAGCCAGAGCCACCGCTCCCTAGCAGATATGGCAACAAAACATCATCCTACATGATTGTCGCAAACATGCAGATATGGCAACAAAACATCATCCTACATGATTGTCGCAAACATGCAGATATGGCAACAAAGCATCATCCTATATGATTGTTGCAAACATGTAGATATGGCAACAAAACGTCATTCTGCATGATTGTCGCAAACATGCAGATATGGCAACAAAACATCATCCTACATGATTGTCGCAAACATGTAGATATGGCAACAACTAATCATCCTACATGATTGTCGCAAACATGCAGAAATAGCAACAAAACATCATCCTACATGATTGTCGCAAACATGCAGATATGGCAACAAAACATCATCCTACATGATTGTCGCAAACATGCAGATATGGCAACAACCAATCATCCTACATGATTGTCGCAAACATGCAGATATAGCAACAAAACATCATCCTACATGATTGTCGCAAACATGCAGGTATGGCAACAAAACATCATCCTACATGCTTGTCGCAAACATGCAGCTATTGCAACAAAACATCATCCTACATGATTGTCGCAAACATGCAGATATGACAGCAAAACGTCATCCTACATGATAGTCGCCAACATGCAAACATGGCAGCAAAGCGGATCTTACTTGATTGTCGCCAAAATGCAGACATAAGGATACTATTGTGACCTACACCCATTACATCAAAATTAACACACACACAAAAAGAACTGCATGGAGGAAAAGAAAGTGAAACAGAGAGCAGATTTCATGGTAGAGTCAGGTAAGCCAAAGTTAAAGACGATCGCAGATAAGGAGGAAGAATAAGTACTGTTTTGGTTATATTGTAATAGTAAATGTAAAATAAAAATGGAAGCTAAAAGCCTAGAAAAACATGTAAAATAAAAATGGAAGCTAAAAGCCTGGAAAAACACGTAAAATAAAAATGGAAGCTAAAAGCCTAGAAAAACATGTAAAATAAAAATGGAAGCTAAAAGCCTAGAAAAACACGTAAAATAAAAATGGAAGCTAATAGCCTAGAAAAACACGTAAAATAAAAATGGAAGCTAAAAGCCTAGAAAAACACGTAAAATAAAAATGGAAGCTAAAAGCCTAGAAAAACACGTAAAATAAAAATGGAAGCTAAAAGCCTAGAAAAACACGTAAAATAAAAATGGAAGCTAAAAGCCTAGAAAAACACGTAAAATAAAAATGGAAGCTAAAAGCCTAGAAAAACACGTAAAATAAAAATGGAAGCTAAAAGCCTAGAAAAACACGTAAAATAAAAATGGAAGCTAAAAGCCTAGAAGAACATGTAAAATAAAAATGGAAGCTAAAAGCTTAGAACATGTAAAATAAAAATAGAAGCTAAAAACCTAGAACATGTAAAATCAAATAGAAGCTAAAAGCCTAGAAAAAACATGTAAAATAAAAATGGAAGCTAAAAATTTAGAAGAACATAAAAAATAACATACATAGGCATTTGATGAATATATCTGGTACTGAATAGATTCTATGCAATTTTTAAATGTTATGTAGAGTCAGTCTTAAAATATGGATGTGAATCATGGACAATAGGACAACAAACAAGAAAATCGCTGGAGTCTGTAGAAATGTGGTTTTACAGAAGAATGTTGAGAATACCATGGACAGCTAAGAAGAGTAATGAAAATGTTCTGAAAGAGGCCAAAGCAAAAAAAAAGAGCTAATTTCCAATATTAGGAAGAAACAATCATCATTTTTTGACCATGTAATGAGAAGAGAACAGCTGGAATATATTGTAACAACTGGGAAAATTGAGGGACGAAGAGATAAGGGAAGCAAAGAGAAAAAATACCAGACAGCTTAAGATAATGTCTTGGCAGAAGGTCAACAACAGAAATGATAAATAACTGTCGTGATCGAAAGTTATGGAGAGACATGATCACCTACGCCAGCAGGCTTGGTACTTGATGAATGAACCTGCTTCTGCTACGTTCGCCCAACGATTGCTTTCTCTTCATTGTCTGCCACATGGACATAATTGTGATGGGTCAGGGTTCATAGCAAGCTGTCGTATCTGCCTCCATCTTTCGGCCCAGAACATCTAACTCCAGCACAATTTTAGATATAGGATTCCTTGTTACACTTGAGTCAAATTTGTGATGCTTTTTCTCCCTCCCTCCCTCTCTCTCTCTCTCTCTCTCTCTCTCTCTCTCTATATATATATATATATATATATATATATATATATATATATGTTTCTGGCTTTTTAGACTCTTTCTATTTTTCTTTCGTTCTTTATTTCTTTCTTACTTACTTTCTTTTTTTCCTTATTCTTTTTTCTTTCTTTCTTTCTTTCTTTTTTCTTTTCTTTCTTTCTTTCTTTCTTTTCTTTCCTTTCCTTGTGTGTGTATATATATATATATATATATATATATATATATATATATATATATATATATATATATATATATATATCCTTCTACCTCTCCAATCTTTATTTTTCTAGCACACTTCACACATCTCTCACTTCCTTGAGGAAACAGAATCTGCCTTCCTGTGCCACTCCCCTGACAATGGTAAACAAAGAGTTCATTCAGTGACATGTTTCACTTTGACAGATCGGTTCATATTTTTGGGGATGCTATTTGAATTACATAAATCAGTGTTCTTTCTCAAAACCCGTCAGTTACTAGGGCGGATATGCCTAAAAAAAATATGAGTTTTTCGGCCAAACTGCCACTATGAGAAGAGGAAACGAGGCACTCAACTAAGTTGAAGGAGTTATTTCTGCAAGTTGGAGGCCTGGGTGAATATGTTTTGTCATTTTTCCCGGACGAAAGAAATTGGCAAACACCCGGAAACACAGCGGTGGCTTTTGATGGCTTTAACTGCTTGGAGAATTTTACTGTTGGCGCGTGGGTTGAGGGAAAAAAAAAACAGGAATTCAGTGTGAATAGTCAACAGTGAAAACAGTTGTTCCTTTTGCTACAACTTGTTGTTGGAAGCCAAGCTTTTCCAAATGATGAGCAATAAAAACAAATGTAATGCTTAGTAGACTGGAAGTTGAAGGTTGTATACGAATAGCTTTGTAGAAGGCTCGCTTGCAGGTTATATTGAGCAAAGAAAATCTACGAGCATCACGTTGAAGGTTCCTTCACGCGGAAAGTGATCCACGCGGAAATGATTGGTATTGCGTGAGACAATTGATTGGAGACCGATTAAGAAAGCAATTATAAATGTTACTTTTGAAATAATTAAAGTTGAATAAAAATATTCTATCTGTATTCTTTATTGCAGTCATGTGCTTGCATTTGTTTGTGTGTAATGATTATTGGTTACCGTTGTTAAAAGCATTATTCATTGGTGTTAATTTATTACTTACACACTTGGAGCTCTTTATTGCCTGAGTCACATAAGGCCATCGCTTCTGTTCTCTATTGTTGTCTGTTTTGAGTCAGCTTTTTAAGCCCATGCCACGCGTATTCTGTCAGTTCTCTGTCAACCATTCTACCTCATGTCTATTTCGGTCTTCCCCTTGTTCTTTTATATTCTGGTATCCAGCAAAGAGTACTCTCGCTATAACTGTCCGAGACATCCTGGAAACACAGCCTATCCATCATCACCTTCTCTCTATGATCTCTTTAGTGATGTCATTAATGTAGGTTTCTGTGTGTAGATATTTGTTGGAGACACTATAAGGTCAACAACAACAAAACAAAATGCCAGTATTCTGCGAAGACATTCTGCCTTGAGATGACTATATTTTGAGGCACATTAGGTACGTATCTATGATCCTGAACCATACGAAGGATGCTTACCACATTGGACTTGAAGATGGGAATTATTATTTGTCTTGTTTCTTGACTTCAAGTTCTTCCTAAATGATGAAAATGTCTGGAGAGCCTAGTTTTGATTTCCGCTTTAATGTTTCCATCTACATTCATTTTCTAGCCCCTGCACGTCCGTTCTTTACATCTTAGAATGAAATAGATTGATTGTTGTGTGCATTCATCATCATCTGTTTAGTTTTATTTATGCTAATCTTAAGTCCAGTTTTCTGTGCATTGCTTGCTCTGTATTTAATCTCTGTATATGTGCGGTGATGAGAGGAGAGACATCATATTTACACTCCTGCTCTTCAAGAAGTTTGTAAGAGATTTTGATACATTTCTCATGATCAAAATAAAAAGACTGACAGAACTCATCCTTTAGTTTTGACTTTGAAAGTCACTGTGAGCAAATTATCACTTATTACCTGGGACTTCAAAAGCACCTTAATAATGTAAAAAATTGTCAAATTTTTGGGAGAGTGGCAGTTTGCCTGGGCATTTTCCAGATACCTTCTCTATGAACACCATGGAATGCTTTTTTTCGGAATCAACAAAGCTCGTGTAAGGAAGTGCATTCCATTCTCGGCACCGTTTTGGCTCTTTCTCACTTGGTTTTTGACGACACATTTTAGTCTATTATCGTACTGAAAATATTACTTGTCTTGGACAATAGTGTTATACCTTCCAATAATTACAGTTTCTGGGGTCTTTTCTTGGGTAGCTTAGCAAATAATCTAACTTTCCAGTTTTCTATGAGTTCACCTTTCTTATGCAGCTCTGCAAATAATCTAACTTTCTAGTTTTCTATGAGTTCACCTTTCTTAGGCAGCTCTGCAAATAATCTAACTTTCCAGTTTTCAATGAGTTCATATTTCTTAGGCAGCTCTGCAAATAATTTAACTTTCAAGTTTTCTATGAGTTCATCTTTCTTAGATAGCTCTGCAAATAATCTAACTTTCCAGATTTCTATGAGTTCACTTTTCTTAGGTAGCTCAGCAGGTAATCTAACGTACCAGTCTTCCATATTCCCATGTCTAGATTCTGTCAACAATTGCATTTATTAGAGTGTGTGTGTGTGTGTGTATGTGTGTGTTCATGTACGTGTGTGTGACACTGTATTCTGCTTTCAATGTGGTTGTTGTTATGTCATCGAAACCAGGTTATT
>JAVIAB010000092.1:45953510-46078510 GCA_032433765.1 Megaustenia siamemsis | reverse complement strand
TATGATGAAGAGGAGTGGTGAGAGGACACATCCTTGTCTTACTCCTGTTGTAACCTGAAACCATTCTGACAGACCTTCCGATGTTCTGACGGCACTTTGACTGTTTTTATATAATGCCATTATTATCTAGTAGTTGTCCTGCGATCAAATAACTACTCTACGTATAATAATTGAACAAAGTTTAGAACTACAGTCCCCACTCAATATTGGACTCATAGATTACGAAAAGGCATTTGATAGTTTAGACAGAGGAATGCTGTGGAAGTTGCTGAGTCATTACGGAATCCCCACACAGTTTACATGAAGAAATGAAATGTGATGTGGTGCATGAAAAACACCTTATAGAAGCATTTGAAATAAGAACAGGAGTAAGGCAGGGCTGCCTTATATCTCCGTTTCTCTTTCTACTGGCTATAGATTGGATTATGAAATAACTCAAAACAACAGAAATGAAATACTGTGGTCGCTGACCAAGCAACTTCATGATTTAATCTTTGGTGATGATATAGCTCTCATATCACGCAACCATCAACAGATGCAAGATAAAATGAGCATACTTGATAAGAGATCACAAAAGATGGGACTGAAAATAAATAGAGATAAGACCAAAATTATGAGAATTAATGTAGTTGGCAATAACCAAGTACAAATAGGAGAAATACCTCTGCTAGACGTACAATCTTACATATATCTGGGCAGTAATATAGGCAAAGAGTGAAGAACAGAAAATGATACCAAAATAAAAATATAAAAAACAAGGGGAGCATTTGTTTCACTAGGAAACATATGGCAGTCCAAAGAAATTAGTTTAAATACTAAAATGAAAATTTTCAACTCAAATGTTAAGTCAGTCTTATAGGAACGGAACTGTAAAACGGTTGGATTTCACGGCTGTGAAACATGGAGAACAACAAAATGACAATCATGAAGATACAGACTTTCATTAATGGACTCTTACGCAGAATAAAAAGATGGAAATGGCAGGACAAAATTACTAACATAGAATTATGGAAATGTTCCAGTCAAATACCAGTGGATAAAGAGATACAGCGAAGACGATCGCGCTGGACAGGACACACACTGCGGAAGCCTGCTGAGAGTATTACACAATAGGCCCTTTTTTGGAATCCCCAGGGAAAAAGACAAAGAGGAAGACCAAGGAATTCTTGGAGAAGACAGACAGAAGCAAAGAAGAAGATGATTTGGAAGAAATGGAACGATCTTAAAAGAATGGCAAGAAACAGAACGGCTTGGAAAGTGTTTGTTGAAGACCTATGCTCTACAGGGAGCTGTCCATGAAAGGTAAAAGATATATATATATAGAGAGAGAGATAGAGAGAGAGAGAGAGAGAGAAAGAGAGAATATACCAGAGAGCTTAATAGAATGGCTTGGCAGAAGGTCAACAAAAGAAATGATTAATAACTGTCGAGGCCGAGAGTTGTGAAGAGACATGATCACCTACGCTAGATGGTGCTAGATGATGATGAATGACCATATACTCTCCCCTGCCATGAAACACTCCTTCTTTGTCAGTCCGCCATGAAACATCCATAGGTGGTGTAGACACGGTCCCTCCTCTCTGTCCAACATAGAACATCCATAGGTGGTATAGACACGGTCCCTCCTCTCTGTCCAACATAGAACATCCATAGGTGGTGTAGACACGGTTTCTCCTGTCTGTCTACCATAGGACATCCATAGGTGGTTTAGACACGGTCCTACCTCTCTGTCCAACATAAAACACCAATAGGTGGTGTAGACACGGTCCCACCTCTCTGTCCAACATAGAACATCCATAGTTTGCGTCGACACGGTCCCTCCTCTCTGTCCAACATAGAACATCCATAGTTTGCGTCGACACGGTCCCTCCTCTCTGTCCAACATAGAACATCCATAGTTTGCGTCGACACGGTCCCTCCTCTCTGTCCAACATAGAACATCCATAGTTTGCGTCGACACGGTCCCTCCTCTCTGTCCAACATAGAACATCCATAGTTTGCGTCGACACGGTCCCTCCTCTCTGTCCAACATAGAACATCCATAGTTTGCGTCGACACGGTCCCACCTCTCTGTCCAACATAGAACATCCATAGTTTGCGTCGACACGGTCCCTCCTCTCTGTCCAACATAGAACATCCATAGGTGGTGCAGACACGGTCCCTCCTCTCTGTCCAACATAGAACATCCATAGGTGGTGCAGACACGGTTTCTCCTGTCTGTCTACCATAGGACATCCATAGGTGGTTTAGACACGGTCCCACCTCTCTGTCCAACATAGAACATCCATAGTTTGCGTCGACACGGTCCCTCCTCTCTGTCTACCATAGAACATCCATAGTTTGTATAGACACGGTCCCTCCTCTCTATCTACCATAGAACATCCATAGGTTGCATAGACACGGTCCCTCCTCTCTGTCTACCATAGAACATCCATAGGTGGCGTAGTCAAGGTCCCTCCTCATTTTCTACCATAAAACATCCATAGGTTGTATAGACACGGTCCCTCCTCTCTGTCTACCATAGAACATCCATAGGTGGTGTAGACACGGTCCCACCTCTCTGCCTACCATAAAACATCCATAGGTTGTATAGACACGGTCCCTCCTCTCTGTCTACCATAAAACATCCATAGGTTGTATAGACACGGTCCCTCCTCTCTGTCTACCATAAAACATCCATAGGTTGTATAGACACGGTCCCTCCTCTCTGTCCAGCATAAAACGTCCATATGTGATGTAGACACGGTCTCTCCTCTCTGTCCAGCATAAAACGTCCATATGTGATGTAGACACTGTCCCTCCTCTCTGTCCAGCATAAAACGTCCATATGTGATGTAGACACGGTCTCTCCTCTCTGTCCAGCATAAAACGTCCATATGTGATGTAGGACACGGTCCCTCCTCTCTGTCTACCATAAAACGTCCATAGTAAGTGTAGACACGGCTTTTTCTTTCTTATCCGCCTTAACACACGATTACTTGTAGGGAAATTGCCCCTTATCTCTGACAGTCTCTCTCTCTCACTCTTTCACTCTCTCTCTCTTCTCAGTTATACTGTTTTCTTATCCCTCGGAGAGTCTAGAGGCCTAGCACCCCTCCGCCCCACCACCTGCGCCTTTCTGTCTTTTCGCACAATACACTCTTATCATTTGCAGTTTCAACCCATCTCCCACTCCCATCCCCCTACTCCCGTCTCCCTAATCTCCCTCCCCCTCTCTCTGCACAGAATGGCTGGTGTAGACTCAACTCTGACCAAGGATCATCGACACAAATGAGCTCTCTATCACGTGCACATATTCACAAGTACACTTCAAGTGGTACTCAGTGCTTTAGGAATTATGCCCCGAAACCAGATCTTGTTTGCGAGAAAACGCGCCCAGGAATGTATTCTAACACTAGTCTGTTTGCTCTTGTGTGCACCTCGCTTCATGAAAAACAGCAGATTTCACGTCTCTCTTTACCTGGTGATTTAAATTGATCGTCATCTGTGACCTGAAATTGCTCAAACATCAGTTTGGCGGGATATGTGGGGCATGTTATAGAAAAAAACTGTACCAAGTACCGAATGGAATTTATCAAATTCGTGATTGTGGCCTTGATAGTTTAACAGGTCGAGCTCATCGCATCCGGGGCAGCCCCCAAAATTTGTTCAGGCTCTCCTAAAAGATGGGAAAGAAAATGTATGCTAACGGCTCCAGTAGCTCGATGAATAGTATTTCACACATCTATTCTCGATATCGTCCTGCCAACTCCAATATTATCAAAACAGATTCATATTCACAGTCTCCTTGTCTGTTGTTTACCTTCCCCAGTTTGAGTATTGGACTACAAAGGAGAAGAGGTAGGGTTCGATCCCAACCGACGGCTTCCTGGTTCACACAGCCTTTAATAGGTACCTAATTTTTTCTGGGAAAGTAAAGCGGCACGGGCGTAATACCGATCACATTACCCCAAAAATCATGTGCTGAGGGTCTGTAAAATTTATGGTCACTAACACCATATTCCCTATACGCCACTTGGTGTGACAGGGGTACTTTACTTTTTTTTTTTTTTTACATGCCCAAAACAATACCCATTTTCGATAGACTTAAACAAGAAATGCACATTAATTAAGGTAAAAATTACAATTTATCAAAATAACCATTAAATGCCCTTAATAATAAGATAAAACACGAAGGCAATAAATAATCTACTTAAATACTATATAATACAATGAATAGCTTTTACTGTAACTTAGTGGGGAGTGGTTGCAGTCCTGTGATTGGTTGAGGTGTAGAGAAAGGTTGCTGTTTTAAGTGTGAGGGATAGGAGTCATCTTTCATAAACACTGTAAATAACTGTATCTTTCACTCTCTCTTCCTCTCTCGTGCCTCTTAACAGTTCTGGTTGATGCATTTGGTTCACTTTCCCTCTTATCTAGATACACCTCACATGTTGAATGCTTCCGGGTAAGTTCCTTTTTAATTTCAATTGTCAATACTGCATTCTTGTAAGCCTCTTGACTGCCTTCTTGGTTGCTATTGTGAATAGATAGTGATTATATATTACCTAATACACACAAAATAAATCGAAAAAAGCACAGAAAACACTCCCATTTAAGTAATTAATGCAAGAGATGACTAGTGCGAATAACAAAACACATGGTCAGATGACATTTTTACCCCACTGCATCTGCACAGGCGCAATTCATGCGTAGAAGCATCGTTGAAACTACATGTATATAGATAATTATCCTCTTTAATTGAGTGTTCGAACTTAGAAATGTTTAAAGTTGGGGTTGTTCGAAGTACGAAGCACCACTAATTGCACTTCTGTATTTAGAAGATATCTTTGCTTGGATTGAAACGATGACTGTATCTTGCTGCACTTTCAAAAAAAATTATATATATAAAGTAAGTAAAGAGCCCCCGTCACGCCAAGTGGCTTATAGAGAATATGGTGTTAGTGACCATCATTTTACATACCGTCAGAACATTATTTTTTGGGAGTAATGTGGTCGGTATTACGCCCGTGCCGCTTTACTCCCCCCCCCCCCCCCCCAAAAAAAAAAAAAAAAAAAAAAAAAATCTGGTACCTATTTAAGGCTGGGTGAACCCTGAAGCCAGCGATCAGAATCGAACTCGATCTCTTGTCCTTTAAAGTCCAGCTCACTAGCCACTGAGCTGTCGCGGTTCCCCAACATTTTATATACAATACTTATATTTGCTTTGCTATGTCAAAAGCCAATAATATTTGTATCATTGAAAGAACAATAATAAAGAGTACAGTTCCTGAAAAACGGAGAAAGGGAAGTCTAGAAGACATCGGGGACTAAGACACCAAAGACTCCGTACATGCAACACTCTCTGAGATAAGCAAGACAGATAGACAATGATTATCCGGAAGTCAAGCGAGACAAACTCATCAACAGGTAATCTGATGAATATAGCTTTTCAGTGAGTACTTGACTACTATTCTAATAGAAGATTCTCTCACAAAAAACAGGCTGGGAACAATTGACTACTATTCTAATAGAAGATTCTCTCACAAAAAACAGGCTGGGAACAATTGACTACTATTCTAATAGAAGATTCTCTCACAGAAACAGGCTGGGAACAATTGACTACTATTCTAATAGAAGATTCTCTCACAAAAAAACAGGCTGGGAACAATTGACTACTATTCTAATAGAAGATTCTCTCACAAAAAAAACAGGCTGGGAACAATTGACTACTATTCTAATAGAAGATTCTCTCACAAAAAAACAGGCTGGGAACAATTGACTACTATTCTAATAGAAGATTCTCTCACAAAAAAACAGGCTGGGAACAATTGACTACTATTCTAATAGAAGATTCTCTCACAAAAAACAGGCTGGAAACAATTGACTACTATTCTAATAGAAGATTCTCTCACAAAAAACAGGCTGGGAACAATTGACTACTATTCTAATAGAAGATTCTCTCACAAAAAAACAGGCTGGGAACAATTGACTACTATTCTAAAAGAAGATTCTCTCACAGAAAACAGGCTGGGAACAATTGACTACTATTCTAATAGAAGATTCTCTCACAGAAAACAGGCTGGGAACAATTGACTACTATTCTAATAGAAGATTCTCTCACAAAAAAACAGGCTGGGAACAATTGACTACTATTCTAATAGAAGATTCTCTCACAAAAAAACAGGCTGGGAACAATTGACTACTATTCTAATAGAAGATTCCCTCACAGAAAACAGGCTGGGAACAATTGACTACTATTCTAATAGAAGATTCCCTCACAGAAAACAGGCTGGGAACAATTGACTACTATTCTAATAGAAGATTCCCTCACAGAAAACAGGCTGGGAACAATTGACTACTATTCTAATAGAAGATTCCCTCACAGAAAACAGGCTGGGAACAATTGACTACTATTCTAATAGAAGATTCTCTCACAGAAAACAGGCTGGGAACAATTGACTACTATTCTAATAGAAGATTCTCTCACAAAAAACAGGCTGAGAACAATTGACTACTATTCTAATAGAAGATTCTCTCACAGAAAACAGGCTGAGAACAATTGACTACTATTCTAATAGAAGATTCTCTCACAGAAAACAGGCTGGGAACAATTGACTACTATTCTAATAGAAGATTCTCTCACAGAAAACAGGCTGGGAACAATTGACTACTATTCTAAAAGAAGATTCTCTCACAAAAAACAGGATGGGAACAATTGACTACTATTCTAATAGAAGATTCTCTCACAGAAAACAGGCTGGGAACAATTGACTACTATTCTAATAGAAGATTCTCTCACAAAAAAACAGGCTGGGAACAATTGACTACTATTCTAAAAGAAGATTCTCTCACAAAAAAAACAGGCTGGGAACATAGGATCGCTGTGTTTCTGTCCGTGGTGTTGGTTCTTACTGATATAAAAGATTCAGTATTGCAGTACTTCTAGGCGGGACTAGTAGTTAACCAGCACAGCCTGGGATACACGAACTCCAACTTCTCCAGTAAGAGGGACTGTCCAGAGAATCATTACGACCCACCACATCAATTAGTGAAAAGGGCACCCTGCCTGCATCAGTTCGTGGCATTACATCAAAAACAACCAATCAGTAACAATAAGAAAATGTCATTGATTTCCTATTCCACAATGACGTTCAACGGTGTGGATTATTCCAAGGCGGTAGTTCAGTGTTTAGCAGTGACTTGTTCTGGAAGGATCACTGACAGTCTGAACTTGCCTTGTAAACTCTATATGGAATATAGACTTATTTGTAGACTTCAAGTCCTTTCTGTATTTGGGATCCTGCCTATTTGTAGACTTTGTTTCAAGTCCTTTCTGTATTTGAGATCCTGCCTATTTGTAGACTTTGTTTCAAGTCCTTTCTGTATTTGGGATCCTGCCTATTTGTAGACTTTGTTTCAAGTCCTTTCTGTATTTGAGATCCTGCCTATTTGTAGACTTTGTTTCAAGTTCTTTCTGTATTTGGGATCCTGCCTATTTGTAGACTTTGTTTCAAGTCCTTTCTGTATTTGAGATCCTGCCTATTTGTAGACTTTGTTTCAAGTTCTTTCTGTATTTGAGATCCTGCCTATTTGTAGACTTTGTTTCAAGTCCTTTCTGTATTTGAGATCCTGCCTATTTGTAGACTTTGTTTCAAGTCCTTTCTGTATTTGAGATACTGCCTATTTGTAGACTTTGTTTCAAGTTCTTTCTGTATTTGGGATCCTGCCTATTTGTAGACTTTGTTTCAAGTTCTTTCTGTATTTGGGATCCTGCCTATTTGTAGACTTTGTTTCAAGTCCTTTCTGTATTTGGGATCCTGCCTATTTGTAGACTTTGTTTCAAGTCCTTTCTGTATTTGAGATCCTGCCTATTTGTAGACTTTGTTTCAAGTCCTTTCTGTATTTGAGATCCTGCCTATTTGTAGACTTTGTTTCAAGTCCTTTCTGTATTTGAGATCCTGCCTATTTGTAGACTTTGTTTCAAGTCCTTTCTGTATTTGAGATCCTGCCTATTTGTAGACTTTGTTTCAAGTCATTTCTGTATTTGGGATCCTGCCTATTTGTAGACTTTGTTTCAAGTCCTTTCTGTATTTGAGATCCTGCCTATTTGTAGACTTTGTTTCAAGTCCTTTCTGTATTTGAGATCCTGCCTATTTGTAGACTTTGTTTCAAGTCCTTTCTGTATTTATTCCGTATAATGGCATTGCCTTTAAAAGAATATTACTAAATATAATAAATATACAGTTTTTAGTAAACAAAGATGAAGGAGAAAGGAAGAGAAATAGACAGAGGAAGAGATTGGAAGATAACATCTAAGAACCGACAGGCCTCGAAAATATGAGAATCTCAGAGAGTGACTGCAGAGATAAATTGTGAAGACTTATAAAGTATATCAGTTGTGGACCAACGACTTATTGGATGAGGATGAAATGAAGGAAGATTATATAAAGAGGTTGTAACAGTAACAAATCCCAGTTTTTCCCTTCTTGCAGCCTTAAGTGTGGGGTTAAGTAATGTAAGACTAGAATAATTCTTGCATCTCTGACATTTTATGAGATAGGGTTGTTGTTACTTGTATGTAGGGAATACGGAAGGTGCTGGAGAAAAGAGCAAACAATAGACAGAGAGACAAGGTGAAAAGGAGAAGACAGGTTTGAGAGAACAAATGAAAGATAAGAACGGGAGGGAACTTTATCAGAAAAAGAATTAAAGAGAAAGAAAGAAAGAAAGAATAGCAAAGAGATAGGGAAAAAAGACATATAGAGAACTTGGACGTGGACAAGAAGCACAAAGGAGATAAAAATGGCAAGAAAGAGAGAATATGAGTGACATATAAGAAAATAGGAAAGTGAAGAAAAACAATTTACCTGAAGAGAAAGTAAGCAGAGAAAGGTGGTGGGGTGGGGGGGAAAGGGGGGGGGATGAAAAAACGAGAGACAGGAAAAAAAACTGGGAACGAAAGTGGTAACAATAGAAAGGGGGACGACGCAGGTAAAAATAAAAGACGAGGAGAGAATGAAGAAAGCTAGCGTGAGGATATTATTGTTAATAGTTGTGAATACAAGTCTAGCGCTTGCCATGGAGAAGACAACAAAAGAGGGATGTTGACGCTGTTATTGCTGCTCCTTTAACTGAGCTATTGATGCGAGCAGCCGATTGGTAGAGGCCCTGAAGTGTGAAATAATTGCTGCTTCTGCCAGCCGATTAGTCCCCGTGGGGCAGGGCTGCCCCCTATTGTTACGGCGTACAGAACGCAAATCTACGGTGTACCGATCGCACATTATTTATTTTATTACATTTTATTGCTATCTGCATGGCTGGATCTCAATTGTTATTAATCGTTTGCATAGGACTTGTTGTTATACTTGAACACAATATCACAGGGATGCGACCACCAAAGGAGATGAATGCGTGCTTGCTTGCGTTCGCCCGGTAACTAAAGGAGTGTACCTCTTCATCATCCGCCCTTAAAAGGGCGCTAAGTGGGCGTGTCTGCGTTGTGTTGTGGTTTACAGTAAAACTGTGATATTTGCGCCTTTCGGCCCAACACATCCGACCTCAGCATGACATTTTTGAGTACCGGGTTGTCTTCCCTCTTCGATCCCTACTCGCTTGGCCAGACTAGACAGGTTAATCTGTTACTAGAGGCACCACGGAGAGGTGGAGCAAGGTCTGGATGGTTCTGGTTCACCGATCCTGGCGCAAGCCATCAGCTCAGGGTCGCTGACAACTTCCAGCTCTGGTGCTGTGAGGCGCGCCTTCGCCTCCAGGAAATGATATAAAAGTTTGGGAGATAGATACACGCTTCAAGTTGGAAAAGAGTTTTTGGGGGGGGGGGGGAAGAGAGACAAATCAATTGTTTGTAGCACATATGGCAGCGTGCAACATCAGAGACTAGGTAGAAACAATGGAAAATAGCAATCAACTGTACCAGTTACATACCATCAGAAGAAACAAATAATCAAGACCACAAGCCCCAAATCAAGGCGCCTTTCATAATATGAATAGATAAAACAAAATTATCATTATACGCCTCAGAACAGGACATAATGGACTCCACAGTCACATCTATATTCAAGATGGGTAAAAGTAGTAAAAAAAAGTACCCCCGTCACGCCAAGTGGCGTATATGGAAATATGGTGTTAGTGGCCCTATATTTTACAGACCTTCAGTACATGATTTTTTTGGGTAATGTGGTCGGTATTACGCCCGTGCTGCTTTACTTTCCCAGAAAAATCCGGTACCCATTAAGGCTTGGTGAACCCGGAAGCCGTCGGTTGGGATCGAACCCTACACCTTGTCCTTTGTAGTCCAGTTCACTAACCACTGAGCTATCGCGGCTCCCTTTTTCAAGATGGGTACCTCAGCTATATTCAAATGTGGACAGGAGCCCCAGACTGATGAGCACTTAATTCAAGACTGTACTAATATAGTGAATGTAATAAATTAGTAAACTGAGGAGAAACCCATTAGCCCAAAGATGCAACATTACAGGCAAAAATAAAAGAGCCACTGCAAGAATTACACCCACGAAACAACATTGCAGATGTAGACAATACTTCAGGTGAAAGAAATATAAATAGATCTAGAATATAAATTATCGAAGTCCCATAGAACATACCAACAGCTCAACAGAAAGGAACACAAAGGCCTACAAATAGTAATCTTGGAAGGGAAAGTACAAGATATATGAGGCAGACCCAGACCATGACTAACATGGACGAGTAACATCAAAGGATGGACAGGTCAACCTATGATAACCTGCACAATCAAAGCAAGAGGCAGAGTGGAATGGCACGCCGTTGTAGCCAACCTTCGATGCGGATACGGCATCAATTATGATGAATGAGAAAGGAAGAAGGTACACAATTTGGGCTTTATACATGCCAGATCATTAGGGGTGATTCAACATGTTTTAGATTGAACAAGTCTCTGATGTATGTGACCGCAGCGTCGACAAACACAGAACATGAGCTACACATTTGTCCAGCTTACGATGAGTAGATACAGCCTGTAGAGATATCAGTGATATTACTAGATAATCTGCGATATGGGAATATTGCTAATCTGGATTGACCACTATTTTTTTAAATCGAATTCGGCGTAAATTAAAAAAAGTGTATTGTGAATGTTAATAATAAAAAAAATAACAATTGTTATCATCATCATCAATATCATCATCAAGTTACATGCATGGAGCCGCAGTTGATCACGTTTTTTCTCAACTTTGAGCCTGTAACGTTATTTTTAAAATCACCGTTTGCCTTCATACCTTGCAGATCTCTTAAATTATCTGGTATCCTTTCTTCCTCTCACTCGTCTTCTGTTCTGTTCTTAATTGTTCCCGTTGCCACAATATATTTCAGCTGTTCCCTTTCATTATATGTCCAAAAAAGATTGTTTTCTTATTATGTTGATAGCTGTTCTTCTGCCTCGGCCTCTTTTAGAGCACCTTCGTCACTTTCTTCCTTGTCGTTAGCATTTGTAACATACTTCAGTAAACCACACTTCTATATCCATCTAAATATGTTCTTCTCTGCTGTAAAAATGTGTAACTTCCGCACGTCAGGAATGGATCATTACATAATAGGAGATGCAAATAATTGTTAATTTCATGACTAGGACGTACTGCGTAATATTTTGTTCACTATTTGAAATGCTATTACACATCTCACTTCTGGTGTACATCTAAAGTCTGGAGTTTTATCTCATAAGTGAATTAATTGAGCTGTAGTAATAGTAAACTCTTCATACAGAGCTAGTGTCCTATTTACTTTAATATTACAATTCAACAATAATTATAATAATCATAATAATCATTATAATCATAATAATCATAATAAGGCAACGCCATTTATTTACCGTTTTCTTCCCAATGTCATCATTATAATCACTATATCGAAAATGAAATACAGTAAAGTCTCGATTATGCGGTACTCAATAATCCGGAATTCTCAATTTAACGGACTTTTTTTTTTTTAATTATTATAGGGAGAAAGCTTGAATCATGTTTTGTTCAGTTAAATTAAATGCCTTTATCCGGAAATCGAAAACGCTACAACACGGTTTGTGCGCTGCGCTTACTTCTACAGGCTCTATCATTACACAATATTGCGTTTACAATAGTGTATTTACAGTAATATACTTCAAATAGGAGCGAACATATTTTATTCAATCCAGACATTGTGTCTCCAAATATTCCAAGTAAAAGCGACAGACAGTCTATATCTTCACTTTTTCCCCCGACTAAATGTTTTTGTCGGGAAATCTTAGTCGTGCCAAAAACACTTATCTACATGATTTTACAAATTTGCTTAATTTTCTCATAGCCTGCTTTAGATCTAAAGTTGGTCATGAATTTGTCAAAAATATGGCGTTTGACAGTCTGACCGAACATTAGAAGCAGACGTATTGTTTGTGAAAATTGAAGAGCCCATAACTTTGATGATTATAAATCAAAGGTTGAGCAGCCGGCGTGCAGTGACATAGAGATGGTGAGAAGAAAGGGGGAGGGGTTCAAAAATTACCGACTGGAAATTCAAAAAGAGTAAGATACAGAGTTTGACGTTAGTTTGTCTCAGACATTTGTGCAAGCTGAAATTCGTTCCATCAGTATAAATTATACATGATATGCTATAAACGCATGTGTGCATACTTTTTAACGGAATACATTTTTGTGTTAAATAATGGCCTCTGCGAGTGCAAACCACACCTCAATTTCCCGCAAAGGTAAACGCAAGCGAACTGTATTGACACTGAACCAGAAGATTGAAATCGCTAATAGACTTGAAAAGGCGTTAATCGCAACGTTTTGATGACTGAATTTGGCATAGCCTCTTCAACATTATATGACATACGAATCAAAAAAGATGAGTTGTTTAAGTTTGCGTCGGAGTCTGAAAGCAGCAACAATATACACCAGAGACGAAGTATGAAACGGCAAAAATTTGAAAAACTCGACGACGTCCTTTATGTGTGGTTTTTAGAAAGTAGAAGAAAAGGAATGCCAATATCAGGACCCATGTTGATAGAGAAAGCTAGTGAATGTCACACGAATTTAAATATTTCTGAGCATTGCAATTTTTCAATCATGTTTTTTCATAAATTTTGAGTTTGGTTTTCTTACTCTCGATTATCCAGAAAAATTCAATTATCCAGAATGGGTTCTTCCCCGAGCATTCCGGATAATCGAGACTTTACTGTACTTCATAATAAGAATGATAATAATAATAATAATAAGAATAAGAATAACAAAAATAAGAATGTATTTTAAAATTCTATTTATGAACTTGTTTCTCCACTTGATTACCTGATGACATCACAGGTCAGGTATCACATTCCCTAGCAGCAAATTCACTCGTCGATCTTTTTTTCTTTGCAAATCTGTCAGTAAGATCATCGTGCCGCGGGGGTTGACTTTGAAGTTCTTTGAGGATCCCCTCTTCAACTGATAGCCAGAGCTGAGAGTCGCTCTTCAGTCATAGAGTTTCTCAAAAAAGTTTTTGCGCGACTCAAACACGAACATGTTCTGCTCCTACAGCATTTTTTTTTTTTTGTTGAATGAACGACAATTTTAAAGTAGGTAATACCTTACTACAAGATATTTCTTCTCTAGACGTTATTTCATATTTCTTCTCTAGACGTTATTTCATATTTCTTCTCTAGACGTTATTTCATATTTCTTCTCTAGACGTTATTTCATATTTCTTCTCTAGACGTTATTTCATATTTCTTCTCTAGACGTTATTTCATATTTCTTCTCTAGACGTTATTTCATATTTCTTCTCTAGACGTTATTTCATATTTCTTCTCTAGACGTTGTTTCATATTTCTTCTCTAGACGTTATTTCATATTTCTTCTCTAGACGTTATTTCATATTTCTTCTCTAGACGTTATTTCATATTTCTTCTCTAGACGTTATTTCATATTTCTTCTCTAGACGTTATTTCATATTTCTTCTCTAGACGTTATTTCATATTTCTTCTCTAGACGTTATTTCATATTTCTTCTCTAGACGTTATTTCATATTTCTTCTCTAGACGTTATTTCATATTTCTTCTCTAGACGTCATATCATCATGAAAAGAGAACATCCAATTAAAAAAAATATCAGAATTCATCTCACACATCATAAATAAGGCAACCCAAAAAGCAAGGAGGAAGTTGGCTATTCTAAGAAAGCTGTGTGGAACCACATGGGGTGCGAGTGGGAAAATATTTAGTAAAGCTTAACAACAGAGTATACGCCCACATTTAGAAAATGGATCATCTGCATTGTGCTCAGCATCAAACACCACACTG
Organism: Megaustenia siamemsis; assembly: GCA_032433765.1. Lineage (NCBI taxonomy): Eukaryota > Metazoa > Mollusca > Gastropoda > Stylommatophora > Ariophantidae > Megaustenia > Megaustenia siamemsis. Next base: position 46,064,226 of record JAVIAB010000092.1, on the reverse strand, counting down.
CAAGAACTGGACAAAGTACAAAACCAGGCGCTTAGGGTCATCACAGGAGCAATGAAATCAACATGGGGAAGCAGGTGCATATATAGAGTACCCAATAACACTAGGGATATGAATAAATAGCAACAGGGAAATATTGTCACAATTATGATGCAGAAATACAAGCAATAAAGTTGGCAATAGAAAAACTGCTGAACAGTAATCTTAGCCCACAGTCTGTAGTGTTTTTGACAGATGAAAGATCAGTACTTCATGCACTATAATCCAGAAAATTACCACGCCTGCAGACCTTATTGACTGAACTCTGCAAGCACCACAGGGTTGCCCTGCAGTGGATCCCATCTCACTGTGGAATACCAGGAAATGAGAAAGCAGATCAGTTGGCAAAGGAAGGTTCAACAGGCACACAACTAGATGCACCGGTTACATACCATCATAAGAAACGGATAATCAAATCAATCAGAGGACCACAAGCCCCAAATCACAATGCCTTTCATAAAATGAATAGATATGAACAAGTTATCATTATACGCATCAGAACAGGACACAATCGACTCCATAGTCACATGTATACAAAATTCAAGATCGGCACTTCAACTACTTGTACATGTGGACAGACGCCTCAGACTGCTGAACACATACTTCAAGACTGCATTGAATATAGTATACTGAGGAAAATCCATTGGCCCATAGATACAACACTACAGACAAAACTATATGGTCCACTGCAAGAATGACAAAAGACAGTGAAATGTATACAGGAAACGACATTGCAGATATAGACAATACTTCAGGCGAACGAAAGGTAGATAGGTAGATCTCACACATCACAATATGACGCTTGCTTCTGAACTTTTAAATTGACCTTTAACCTGATAATTTGTTACATAAAGACGACAACAATTTGCGCTGTGTAAAATAGTACCTTCAACTATTGCCCTAAATTATCACAATTATAAATGATTACATCCATAATATTTTAAATTATTTGCATTGTAAGTTTTGATCAAAAAAAAAAAAAAAAAAAAAAAGGAAACAGGACTTTGATCTTAATTGAGATCTCTTTCTGTTTTGTACAAGTTCGTTTAAATAAAAAAAAAAACACAGTGCCGTGATTTAAGAAAGTTTGTTTATTTGTGTGGCCTTGGTCCAGTCTAAACTTCTATACGTTACGATAAAGAGGGAAAAGCCACCTTATATGTTGAACCAATGTTGTCATGGATGTCACAGAGCATGTCTCTCTTCTACTGATGTCACAGAGCATGTCTCTCTTCTACTAATGTCACAGAGTGTATCTCTCTTCTACTGATGTCACAGAGCATGTCTCTCTTCTACTGATGTCACAGAGTTTATCTCTCTTCTACTGATGTCACAGAGTTTATCTCTCTTCTACTGATGTCACAGAGCATGTCTCTCTTCTACTGATGTCACAGAGCATGTCTCTCTTCTACTAATGTCACAGAGTTTATCTCTCTTCTACTGATGTCACAGAGTTTATCTCTCTTCTACTAATGTCACAGAGTGTATCTCTCTTCTACTGATGTCACAGAGCATGTCTCTCTTCTACTGATGTCACAGAGCATGTCTCTCTTCTACTAATGTCACAGAGTTTATCTCTCTTCTACTGATGTCACAGAGCATGTCTCTCTTCTACTGATGTCACAGAGCATGTATCTCTTCTACTGATGTCACAGAGCATGTCTCTCTTCTACTAATGTCACAGAGTTTATCTCTCTTCTACTGATGTCACAGAGCATGTCTCTCTTCTACTGATGTCACAGGGCGTGTCTCTCTTCTACTGATGTCACATAGCGTGTCCCTTTTCTACTGATGTCACGGGACGTGTCTCTCTTCTACTGATGTCACAGAGCATGTCTCTCTGCTACTGAGGTCACAGAGCATGTCTCTCTTCTACTGATGTCACAGAGCCTGTCTCTCTTGTACTGATGTCACATAGCGTGTCGCTCTTCTGCTGATGTCACAGAGCCTGTCTCTCTTCTACAGATATCACAGAGCATGTCTCTCTTCTACTGATGTCACAGAGCCTGTCTCTCTTCTACAGATATCACATAGCGTGTCGCTCTTCTGCTGATGTCACATAGTGTGTCTCTCTTCTACAGATATCACAGAGCATGTCTCTCTTCTACTGATGTCACGGAGCGTGTCTCTCCTCTACTGATGCCACAGAGGGTGTCTCTCTTCTACAGATGTCACAGAGTGTGTCTCTCTTCTACAGATGTCACAGAGTGTGTCTCTCTTCTACAGATGTCAAAGAGTGTGTCTCTATTATACAGATGTCACAGAGGGTGTCTCTCTTCTACAGATGTCACAGAGTGTAATTATCTGCTACAGATGTCACAGAGTGTGTCTCTCTTCTACAGATGTCACAGAGTGTGTCTCTCTTCTACAGATGTCACAGAGTGTCTCTCTTCTACAGATGTCACAGAATGTGTCTCTCTTCTACAGATGTCACAGAGTGTGTCTCTCTTCTACAGATGTCACAGAGTGTGTCTCTCTTCTACAGATGTCACAGAGTGTGTCTCTCTTCTACAGATGTCACAGAGTGTAATTATCTGCTACAGACATTAATGACAAAAAGACTCAATGCTGCAGGCTAATAGACCACGCAGCTCATTTACCCAATTGAAAAGAAACTAAGGCACACAAGCTCCATTGTTATCATCTACCAGGAAATCAAATCCGAGGTATTCTTCCATCTCAATTATTTTACCTTCTTTGTTGCAGATTCTGCTGAAGTTATTTCTCGTTCGCTAATCCACGAGCTTGTTAAATATAACATAAGCATTCTGTTTCTTAGCTCTCTCATCGATCACTTCTTTCTGCATGTATGTATTCTTTGTCCTAATAAAAACAGAAAGGTTACGCCGGTCTAACTGATGGTTAACGTAGGAAACAGTCCTGGTAATTTTTTATATTTCTATATAGGAGTAGTTCTGATATTTGTAAGTAAAACTATAGTCCTAATTTGTTATTTCTTTTTTTCGTTTTTCTCTTTCAGAGGCCATGTATACAGCAAGTCTTTGTTGTTTTTTTCGTTCGCCAGCTTTTACCTCTGACGAAGTCCCTAGAGACTAGGAAACTGAATTTTGTGTGTTAATCTATTTTTCCCTGGCAGCCGTGTGCACAGGGGTCCCTCGCCACATAGGCAGGTAACTCCACCTTCGGAGGTACTCATATTTTTCCGTCGATGAGCAATTGACGTTTCAAGCCGGGCCTCCCTGCTGAGACCAGGGGTGGTTGCCGCAGAGAGAAATTATAAATAAGAATCCCAACCGGTGTGGCCGGGATTTGAAGGCACAACCTCTCTGTCGCGAGTCCGTCGTCTTGCTCGAGACCAACCAGTCCCACAGCAAGTTATAAGTCTAGTCTTATGATAATTATATACAATTTTGAATAGATAAGCAGAATATTAACGAAAACCGTTACCTAGAAAACATGTTTTCAGTTGTTCTTTTGTTCAGAGTAAAGCAAATTAGTTATAATAATAACAACAACAGTATAAGGCATCATCATCATCAAGTACCATGCCTGCTGCCGTAGGTGATTGATCTCGACAGTTATTTATCATTTCTGCTGTTGACCTTCTGGCAAGCCATTCTCTTAAGCTGTCTGGTATATATTCTCTTTGCTGCCCTATATCTCTTCGCACAAAGAACTAGCTATTAAATTAGACAAGTTTCAATCGTCGTTTTACTGATGTATTTGGCTTTACGGGTAAACATTTCAGCCATGATATGATGCTTCCAGATTGTAATATTTCTGTTTCTATTTCACCTTCTCATCCTTTATTTTTCTCTTTTTCCATCTCTTTCTCTTTTCCCCCTCTTCTCATCTATTTCTCTCTCTTTCTCTTTAACACTTCCTTTCGTCTGGATCATCCCATTCACATCTTCTTCTTGGGCGTACATAGTATACTTCCCCAGCCACACCTCTCATTCTCTGTCTTTCTGGATTACCCACCTCTTCCCCCCTGTTTCAGTCACAACGTCCTCTTCTCACTACCACGGAATCTTTCTCTTCTTCTCATATATCCCTCTCACACACTTCTCATTCTGTGTCTCGATCACATTTTTGTTTCTTGATCAGATCACTTCTTCATTGGTAACATAAACACAAACATACGCACACACTTATCTCTCCCTCTATTGCTTTGTATAGCTCTCTCCCTCTCTCTCTCTCTCTCTATCTCTCTCTCTCTCTCTCTCTCTCACTCACTTTTCAGCACTCCCAAAAATGTATTGATAAATTCTATTGACAAGATCGCATCGTGCACGTCCAACTCGTCTGCACAAGCGACAATTCCAACCTCCTTAATCGCCACAGGTTCATCAGCTATCTCAAGGTTGTCTGCCTTTACCACAAGGTAGGCAGCACACATCACTCTTATATGTCACGGTCATGGTATAAGTTAAAGGAGAAACACGATGCCTGACGCTTCACCTGCATCAACATCAACAAGTCACCCAGAGCCAGACATCTGGTGAGATATCAACTTTCATGATCCTGGCATATTATGACTGATGGTTCTTATCTTTCACTATAAACCTAGTCCAGTGTTTTGTGGCATAACAGCTAATAGTAGAGGAGTGGCTAAGGAATATGGAATTGTAGCTCTTACGGTGTCCAGCATGAGAATGGAAATAGAAGCAGCAGCGACGCAGCTAAGGAATATGGAATTGCAGCTTTTACAGTGTCCAGCATGAGAATGGAAATAGAAGCAGCAGTGACGGCGATAACATTGTTGGTTACACATAACGTGGATCACGCAGACTTGGTAAGTGACTCTCAAAGCATGCTACAGAAGATTGCCAGACAGTGTCTGCGGTAGGAGTGGATGCAGCTCTTGGTGTCTCTAAAGTGAGCGCCTTAACCTGGATGTACTGCCCAGGGCACGCTGGTGTACACGGCAATGAAATAGCCGATAAGCTGGCTAGTTTGTCACGCACTAAGTGTGACCAAGCACTGGTCAAAAAGGACATGGCAGAGATTTTTCTTTGTTTCCTAAGAGAAGAGAATGTGTATGGTGGGTCAATGATGTATATATTGAGAGACTGGTGAGTCTAAAGGTGGAAAAGAGATCTGGCGATCCGGAGTGCTTAGTTTAAAAAGCAGATGTTTCTACTACAATTAACACTTTACAAAAACAATGGGATACATGGTGTTTTAGAAATGCTGGGACGGGCGGCAGAACCGATATGGAGATCCCTGACTACAATGTAACTGATTACATGAATAGAATAGAATAGAATAGAATAGAATAGAATAGAATAGAATAGAATAGAATAGAATAGTGTTTTTCAAGTTTTCTATATTTATTGTTTTGAGTTGTTACCTCCTTGTCTCACTACCAAGTCCCAGAATGCCCGTTGTCTATGGATGTTACTATCGGGGTGCCTTATCATTGATCTCATTTGCCTAGTTTCCTCACGCACGCCGATTTGCCTATTATGAACGTCTAGCTATGGTTGCCTAATTATGAACAATGTCTAGCTATGTTTGCCTAATTATGACAACGTCTAGCTATGTTTGCCTAATTATGAACAACGTCTAGCTATGTTTGCCTAATTATGAACAACGCCTAGCTATGTTTGCCTAATTATGAACAACGTCTAGCTACGTTTGCCTAATTATGAACAACGTCTAGCTATGTTTGCCTAATTATGAACAACGTCTAGCTATGTTTGCCTAATTATGAACAACGTCTAGCTATGTTTGCCTAATTATGAACAATGTCTAGCTATGTTTGCCTAATTATGAACAACGTCTAGCTATGTTTGACTAATTATGAACAATGTCTAGCTATGTTTGCCTAATTATGAACAATGTCAAGCTATGTTTGCCTAATTATGAACAACGTCTAGCTATGTTTGCCTAATTATGAACAACGTCTAGCTATGTTTGCCTAATATGAACAACGTCTAGCTATGTTTGCCTAATTATGAACAATGCCTAGTTATGTTTGCCTAATTATGAACAATGTCTAGCTATGTTTGCCTAATTATGAACAATGTCTAGTTATGTTTGCCTAATTATAAACAATGTCTAGCTATGTTTTCTTAATTATAAACAATGTCTAGTTATGTTTGCCTAATTATGAATAATGTCTAGCTATGTTTTCTTAATTACAAACAATGTCTAGTTATGTTTGCCTAATTATAAACAATGTCTAGCTATGTTTTCTTAATTACAAACAATGTCTAGTTATGTTTGCCTAATTATAAACAACGTCTAGCTATGTTTGCCTAATTATAAACAACGTCTAGCTATGTTTGCCTAATTATGAACAATGTCTAGTTATGTTTGCCTAATTATGAACAACGTCTAGCTATGTTTGCCTAATTATAAGCAACGTCTACATATGTTTGCCTAATTATGAACAACGTCTAGCTATGTTTGCCTAATTATAAACAACGTCTAGCTATGTTTGCCTAATTATGAACAACGTCTAGGTATGTTACTCACTTAAAAAGGTGATTAAAATTTTTTTTTTAGAAATTAACTCTGAATAATCTTCCATGTATAAAATAACAAAACTGGCAACATCTATCTAGAGATGCCGTCTCCACATTACATATTGATTGTACTTGATTGTCAAAATGATTTGTCTTTTGCAATGTTATAATAATTTGCCTTTCTTTCTACTGAACCATTTCTGATTGTCATTCTACAGCACTGTCATTAACTTTACCTTTCAACTCATGAAACAAACAATTTGGGGACAATGTTTACAGCAATCGGAGAAAATCTACATATTTTCCTCAATCTTGCCAACAACTATCTTGCTCGCTGTTTCATTAATCCAATCTACACTACGTTCAGTGTTGCTGGTATCTTCCATAGTCTTCTTTATTTCCTCTTATTTCCGTTCGGATGGAGCGACATATACAAGTTTCAAGTTTTTCCTCTTTTGACAACTTAACCTAGTGTTTAACAACCTCACGTAATGCTTTTGTTTCCTTAAACCTTCTATCTCTCTCTCTCTTTCTCTGTCTCTCTGTCTCTGTCTCTGTCTCTCTCTCTCTCTCTCTCTCCTCTCTCTCTCTCTCTCGTACTCTGAATCTATCTCGAGCTTTTTGCTTTTCTGTTCTTTTTAAACCATGTATTTTATGTCATAAAAAAAATTCCCTTAGTTCATTTAAAAGCAAGAGTTACAGAAGAATGCTGAGAAAATAATAACAAACAGACAAAATAAGAAACATTTCCACTTGACAGTTGTTAACAAATGTAAAAACAAAGAAAATAATAACAAACAGACAAAATAAGAAACATTTCCACTTGACAGTTGTTTACAAATGTAAAAAACAAAGAAAATAATAACAAACAGACAAAATAAGAAACATTTCCGCTTGACAGTTGTTAGCAAATGTAACAACAAAGAAAATAATAACAAACAGACAAAATAAGAAACATTTCCACTTGACAGTTGTTAACAAATGTAAAAACAAAGAAAATAATAACAAACAGACAAAATAAAAACATTTCCACTTGACAGTTGTTAACAAATGTAAAAACAAAGAAAATAATATATGTTGGCATATGGAAAGAACAGTGGCCTATAATAATCAATATGGAGGGCATGGTAACAGGTGATGAAAGAGAAGAAGATCAAGAAGAATGTAGGGACAATGTGTCACAGATAATGTTAGCATGATTGTAACAGACGATGGGCAGCCCAACGGATGAGAGAGAAAACTTATTAGAAATTAGAAATTTGATTCTTTCGTTTGGTTCCCGGCGGATTAACCTATCGTTCAGCTAAGTGATTCCGTATTTTGTAATTTATATTTTAATTATACATATATTCTCATATTCTTCTATATCCTTATATTAGCTCTCTTCTTGTTTATTCTTTCATCATCCTACTTTTTTCTTTTCTATCCTCTTCTTCTGATCATGTAGGCCCTATTTATAGATAATTGTGCTTCATCGTTTGTTTTCGTTGTCCTTGAACTCTGAAAAAGGCCCCTGGCCGAAACGTCAGTATTGTGTTGTGTTCCTCCCTTGTGAAGCTGTCTTCATATCTTGGAGTGTTCTTCACTCCTCACCACTGGCCTCTTATTAGAAATTAGCTCATAGAGACAAACTTAAAGTTCTTCCTCCTCTTCTTTCCTTCCTCATTTACCTTTCAGCGTCGAGGGGTAATATAATTTGCGGTCTTTTGCTCTTTTCTTTACCTCTGTTGCTGTTGTTTCTTTGTGTTTCTAATATTCCGTCAATCCATCGTTTTCGTGGTTGGTCCTTGGGTCTGGTGTTCTCGCAACGTTTATTGAAGCCTCGTTGTATTGTGTTTTGTTCTTTCTGCCTTGTCATGTGATCAAACCATATTATCTGTTCTTTCTGTATATATTCTATGGCAGGGAGTATTCCTAGCATTTTCTCAGTTCTTCATGTCTGATCTTATCTCTCAGGCTGTTTCCTATCGTTTATCTAATACATTTAATCTCAGTAGAGATTATTTTTCTTATTGTTCTTGAATCTAGGGTCTACGACTGGCATTGGTAGCACAGCGTCAGAATTGTATTGTAGAGTGCCCGTTTTGTCTCTAGAGTTATTTCCTTGTTGGACAATAGTGGTGATAGCCGTCCAATGATTTGACAAGCTTTGATGCATCTTGAGTCTTTTTCTGCTGTTTGTGAATTATCGTTTGTCACTAGACGTCCCAGGTATTTAAATTCATTCTACTTGTTTTAGTTGTCTGCCGTCTATAGTTGATGTTCTGTTTCTCTTATGCGACCTTCATGACTTCTGTTTTGTTGATGTTGATTTTCATGCTGTATTGTGTACTTGTGTTGTTGAGTCTGCTTAAGTGTCCTTGTAGGTTTTCTATTTTTCCACGTATTAGTGCTTGATCATCTGCAAATAGAAGCTCGTTGATCAATGATGAAGATGCCTGTTGAAATAACAAGGCATAGTTTTCCTGAAGCTGATTTAAAATTCTATTTTCCGTTACCACAGATATGCTCTCTTCGTCTGTATAACTTCATCATAGCCAAAAACAGCGGCAAACATAAATGATGCAGGCGCGCAGATTGTGGGAACAGACAGGGGGAAAATACGCATAAAACATTAGAGCTCAAGACAAAGGGCACAACATCAGAATAGCCAGGTCTTTTTCAGCCGGAACGCGCTCCTGTAAACTTTTATTGTAACTTTAACGGTCTTGAGATACATATTTTAAAAGTAATTAAAAACTGGGATTGCTGGACTTGTATTGTATGACAAAACAATTACTGTTATTAAAATTGACAATTGGTATAGGTGCACAAATAATAATAAATACAAGCTGCTGAAAGCAGTGATAGACATTCCCTTGATATCGATCGCAAAGTCAGCACACTGATATCCCTCAAGTTACTTGGTTCTTCCCGATATTTTTCAACCCTTAACAAACGTTGATTCCTGGTTCCTGTAATTCAGACAGTTATCAACTAATTAGAAGAGTAAGGAACAAACTCCGGAAGATGACGTGACCAATCGCGTGACCAATGGGATGAGCCCCATTTGGAAACGGTTATGAAAGCTACTAATTTGATTTCAACGTTTATTTCCTATGTTTGTTTTATTGGCAGTATAGCTGAACGGACTTTGATAAATATAACTGTACAGCATAATTTAATGAACATTATTATCCATTCGATAAAACCATAGCTTAAGCTTTACTGCAGCTTCGCATTTTTATGCATTCATTTGCATTTCTTTGTCTTAACCCCATAGCTTCAAAAGTCCGATATATTCGGGGTTTCTTCTCTTTTTTTTTATTTATTGGTTGCTAGAGTTCCAGCTGTTTTCTTTATTTTTCCTTTAATAAAAAAAACCACGAAGATAACAATAGAATGTGCTAAGGATAATAAGTAATCAGAATCAGAATTTGTTTAAATGAAATACCAGTAAATATTTTTTTTTTTTCAATGTGGTAGATAGTTATCACACTTACTTATGACAATGCAGCGTTAAAGGTGATTATTCCATTTCTGACCCACATTCCAACTTTTTTACATTGCTAATCAAATGATGCTCTGCGTGTTTACATGCATCTTTTATATTTCTCTCGTATCCGAACTATCTACAATAAACTTTTGTTTATTTCGCTTTTATTTATCTCGATTCCTTTTTTTTTTTTCAAAGATTTATTGTAACTCTGACCAAACGGGTTCCCGTAGTACAAACGACGGTATTCCATGCTCAAGGGAGCGAATAAGAGCGTCCTATTCGCACTTGTCAGGGACGTGTTTGCAATTGGGATTCACAATCTGTATAGTTTCATGTTGCCATCCTAGGAATGAAAATATCGGATATAAACGGCTACTGTAAGGTAAGAATCAGTTTCACGGCTATTTTTATTTGTAGACAGGAATTAACATCTTGCCTTTTCTTTTGTAAGGGGACACTAAGGACAAGAGTAATTAATTGTGTTACACAACATTTATTGAAAATGTAAATCTCTCCTTTTTTTTTTTTTTTTTTTACACATGTAGATTACTTTCTTTTTTAAGTTACATATTTTGAGTTGATAATTAAACATATTCTATACTGTGCTCGTTTATTTAAAAAAAATAATTAAGAATTGTTATAAATTTGAAAAGTTTTGGTGTTCAAATGTTGTATTATTTATATTGCTATAAATTAAGTGTTTACAAATTTTACTTTTTTTTTTCTTCAAAATAAATGTCACTTAATTTTTTTTTTTTTTGACATATAAATCTCAGACAATTATTTTCAGAATTAAACATTCTTCCACATAATTATATTCACTCCAGCGGTGTCATTGCAACCTATACACTGTCAATTAATCCTCGGAGCAGTAAAGTTGAGCATTAGACATTATCCCATGGAGTGAATGTATTCAAAGTAACATTACTCTTTTCAAAACAATGTAACCATAAAGTTTCCTGTTACTTTAGCATGGTAAAGGTAACATAACCACTCTGGGTTCGCAGCAGCCGGGGTTCTTGTCACACTTAACACAAGACTTGTTACTGACACACACAAGTCCTGGTTGGAGATGTTTACTTTAACGGGTACGGTTGGTTGAATGTAAGAAATGTGTGAAAATGTATTTTATTTTCTGGCGTGTTCTCGTATCCCTGAATAGCCAGCAATATTATTCACGTGATTTCACGTCCTGGATTTGGGGAAATGTTAAATACAATATTTCGTTAAGAAACATGGGGCTCGTATGTTCAATATAATATAGAAAAACGAGACTCGTATGTTCAATATAATGTCGGGTTGCTTAGTTGGTCATGTGCTCTAGTGCAGGTTTCTCATGGCAAGACGCAATGTTGAGGCGTGCGGTTTCGATTCTGCTTCGTGCAGTCTACTGTTATTTGTTTTTTTGTTTTTTCCCTGTTATTGATTATTTGTGATTTTTTCCGAGTTGTAAACATGCAACTAAAAAATAGAATGGGAATGACAAAAAGCAATTTTAATGTTATGAGAAATATACTAACATCAAAACAAATAACACCAGGGCTACAATTAAGAAGTAAAATGTTATATCTTCTCGACATTCCTCTATGGTACAGAAACATGGACATTAAACAGAATAGAAAATTGAAGCCTTTGAAATGTGGATTTATTAAAGAATAGGAAGAATTGGATGGAAGAAAAGAAAACAAACGATGAAGTCTAAAAGAAGTAAAAATTAAAAGAGAACTACTAAACACAATTCACACAAGACAAATGAGATGGGGGGGGATTTAAATGACACAACAGCCTACTACAAGTAATCTAGAAAGGGAAAATACAAGATAAAAAGGCAGAGGCAGACCAAGACTAACTTGAACGAGTAACATCAAAAGGTGGACAAGTCAGCCTATAACAATCTGCACCATCAAAGCAAGAGACATCGGAATGGCGCTCAATGGTTTCAAACCTTCGATACAGATACAGCACTCAATGGGAGCCAACCTTCGATACAGATACAGCACTCAATGGGGGCCAACCTTCGATACAGATACAGCACTCAATGGGAGCCAACCTTCGATACAGATACAGCACTCAATGGGAGCCAACCTTCTATACAGAAACAGCACTCAATGGGAACCAACCTTCGATACAGATACAGCACTCAATGGGGGCCAACCTTCGATACAGATACAGCACTCAATGGTAGCAAACCTTCGATACAGATACAGCACTCAATGGGAGCCAACCTTAGATACAGATACAGCACTCAATGGTAGCCAACCTTAGATACAGATACAGCACTCAATGGGGGCCAACCTTAGATACAGATACAGCACTCAATGGGGGCCAACCTTCGATATAGATACAGCACTCAATGGGGGCCAACCTTCGATACAGATACAGCACTCAATGAAAACATACCTCTTCTCCAGAAATGATTCGTTGATCTGTCGCAAGTTTCCCTCCATAATCATATTCTTTTATTGTTACTTTGTCTTTTGTTCAATACAACATTTTGTTTATAACTGCAAGACTCTTTATTAATACAATATTTTGTTTATAAACGTGGAACTCTTTGATCAATATAATATTTTTGTGTGTTTATAAACGTGGAACTCTTTGATCAATACAATATTTGTGTTTATAAATGTGAAACTCTTTGACTAATACAATATTTGTGTTTATAAACGTGGAACTCTTTCTTTGACTAATAAAATAATTGTGTTTATAAACGAGGAACTCTTTGATCAATACAATATTTGTGTTTATAAACGTGGAACACTTTGATCAATACATTATTTGTGTTTATAAACGTGGAACTCTTTGATCAGTACAATATTTGTGTTTTTAAACGAGGAACTCTTTGATCAATACAATATTTGTGTTTATAAACGAGGAACTCTTTGACTAATAAAATAATTGTGTTTATAAACGAGGAACTCTTTGATCAATACAATATTTGTGTTTATAAACGTGGAACACTTTGATCAATACATTATTTGTGTTTATAAACGTGGAACTCTTTGATCAGTACAATATTTGTGTTTTTAAACGAGGAACTCTTTGATCAATACAATATTTTGTTCAGAAACGTGGCACTCGTTTTCCTCATTACCCATTATTTATTATCGCTGTCATAACAACAACAAAAAATAATTTTAAAAATAACAATCGGAACGACAAAAATACAAAACAGTAAATAAGAAAATTGTAATTCTCTGATCTTGTTTCATTGCAGCTTTCCTCGCATCGTAAATATCACTGTCATCATCATTATCGTCGTGAAAGCTGTCCCACACCACCACCACCACACCACCACCACCACCACCACCACCACCACCACCACCACCACCACCACCACCACATTCACCGCATTCTTTAACGTCTTCAATATACAAACATCACAACAACCGCACACTGAACGTCCATGAAAGCAATTCTAAAAAACAAAAAAACATTCCGGTTGTCTTGTAATTTACGCTGCCAGACATTTCCCTAAGCCATGCTGAATCGTATTCCTTATTTTAGCCATTAACTGAACTATAACAACGCGTTATACACACTCTCAAACTGTTGCCAAACATTTTAAACACTTTTCCTGTTCTCAGTAAATTGTGTAAACAGTAAATCATGTCAACATTCCCCACACTTTTAAGATGTCACCAACAAATATTGAAAATTATGAAAGCATTTTTGATCTTCTCAGCATACATTGAGCGTTTGGAACACTTTTTACAAGTCTAAACAGAGAAAATGATAAAACCAACCATTTCTGAAATATTTCCAACATTTACTAAACCATCTGTCCACTTTCTGAACCGTGTTACCACTTTCTGGATAATATTTACAACTTTATAAATTATCTTTCAATTTATTAAAAAAATCTTACCACTTTCCGGATAATATTAAAACTTTATAAATTATCTCTCAACTTATTAAAAAATCTTTTCACTTTCTGGATAATATTACGTCTTTAATTACTTTCTGGATAATATCACGACTTTATAAACTATCTCTTAACTTATTCATTTCGCCACTTTCTGGATAATATTACAACTTTGTAAATTGCTTCTCAACATATAAAAGCAAATCTCACAACTTTCTGAATGATATAGTAACTTTATAAATAATCTTTCAAACTTATTAAAACATTTCAAACCCTTTCTGAGCTATATCACCTCATTCTAAATTATCTCTCATTCATTAAACATTTGAAACTCTTTCTGAGCTATATCACCTCATTCTAAATTATCTCTCAATTTATTAAAACATTTGAAACTCGTTCTGAGCTATATCACCTCATTCTAAATTATCTCTCAATTTATTAAACCATTTGAAACTCTTTCTGAGCTATATCACCTCATTCTAACTATCTCTCAACTTATTAAAACATTTGAAACTCTTCTGAGCTATATCACCTCATTCTAAACTATCTCTCAACTTATTAAAACATTTGAAACTCTTTCTGAGCTACATCACCTCATTCTAAACTATCTCTCAACTTATAAAACATTTGAAACTCTTTCTGAGCTACATCACCTCATTCTAAACTATCTCTCAACTTATTAAAACATTTGAAACTCTTTCTGAGCTATATCACCTCATTCTAAATTATCTCTCAATTTATTAAAACATTTGAAACTCTTTCTGAGCTATATCACCCCATTCTAAACTATCTCTCAACTTATTAAAACATTTGAAACTCTTTCTGAGCTATATCACCTCATTCTAAACTATCTCTCAATTTATTAAAACATTTGAAACTCTTTTTGAGCTATATCACCTCATTCTAAACTATCTCTCAACTTATTAAAACATTTGAAACTCTTTCTGAGCTATATCACCCCATTCTAAACTCTTTCAACTTATTAAAACTCTCACCATTTACAGAAAGAACCCTGTAATCACTTTTTCCCCCTTTCTCCCCCCCCCCCCCCCCCCAATCACTTTCCATCTTCTTACATAACTGTCACCATTTTACAACATGAGAAGACAGCTAAATGTGCTGCCACTCCAGTACAAAGCGGGAAGAGAAACAATTCAACATATGAACAACATAAAACCCTACACGTTGGAGAAACACTGGGAACAGAAATGACGTCACTGTTCAGAAATTTTAAGTAAAAAAGCTTAGATTGGGCGTAAATTGTCTTCAATAAGAAGATTGTCAGAGAAGCAGATGAAAGCTGCGTATTAAAAGACAAGCTTAGCCACAAACTTTGAGATAAACCCTATAGGAACGAGACATTGATGTACTAAGGGCATTAACGGAGGTGCAGTCTTTCAACAACAATAAAAGAAACAACAAAGGTGAAGAGCATAATATATTGTTATTGTTTAATTTGTTTGTTTATTTTTAGGGTTTTTGCTTTTTTCTTGGTGTCATTTGTCATTCCCCCCCCTCCTCTCTCTCTCTCCTCTCTCTCTCTCTCTCTCTCTCTCTCATTTCATTATCTGCTTGTATTTATGGAACTGTTAACAGAAAGGTTAGCTGTCAGAGAGGCATAAGTTATAATATAACATATCCCTTAACTGTATAATTTTTACTTGGCTGTATCTTGCCTCGGCTGTATCTTGCCTGGGCTGTATAACTTTGTTAGCTTGAAGGGTTTTGTCTTCTTCTTAGTGACGCGCACTCTCTGCTCAACCTCAGACAATGATTTCTAGGTTATATTTGACTGCAACTGTCATTAGAAAACTGTCATGAAAATTATTGTTTTTTAGAAAAAAAGAAAAGAAAAGAAAAGAAAGAAAGAAAGAAGAGAGAGAGAGAGAGAGAGAGAGAGAGAGAGAGAGAGAGAGAGAGAGAGAGAGAGAGAGGGAAAAGGTGACAAAAGACAAATTAATCTACAATTTTAAAAAATCAAAGTATAACAAGTCACAGGCTAACTGAATCTTCCAAATCTGTTAAATTTTATTTTGGTATTTGGTATTATAAATGTGTTTAGCATCAACTATTTATTACAGATGTATGCAACATCAACTATTTATTACAGATGTATGCAACATCAACTATTTATTACAGATGTATGCAACATCAACTATTTATTACAGATGTATGCAACATCAACTATTTATTATAAATATAAATGTATATATCATTAACTAAATATTATAAATGTAAATAGCGTAAAATAGATATTATAAATGTATATAGCATGAAATAGATATTATAAATGTATCTTCTTTTCTCTGTCTCACTGGTACCGAAAAGATGTCGTGGTTATATCATTTGTCGTTCTTGAGCTGCTCGAACTGTCTGAATTAGTGATTTTTCTTTGTTGTTACATGTCTCTGTCACTGCATCTATCCATCTTCTTCTGGGTCTTCATCTTGGTCTTTTTCCATGCATTCTCGAGAAGAATGCCCTTGATGGTGATTGGTAAGGATTCATTCTGACCAGGTGGCCAAACCATTTAAGTTGTTGTTGTTCTATATATTCTTGGCAGGGTTTTGTTTCTACCATTTTTTTAATGGTTTCATTTGGTATTCTATCTCTTCTTGTGTTGTTTGTTACTTTTCTCAAGCATCGCATCTCACATGTATTGATCTTTCTTAAATGTGACTTAGAAAGGGTCCATGTTTGACTTTCAAAGCACAAAGTTGGTATGAAATGCTATTTATCATTTGTTGTTTAGCTGCCATAGAAATGTTTGGATGTCTTAACAATGGTGAAAGCTGGTATGTGACATCATTTGCTTTTTGTATTCTCATGTCAATTTCTCTGTCTAGTTTTCCATCTTCTGTGAACATTGTGCCCAAATACTTGAATTCTTCTACTTGTTTTATTTCTTTATCTTTGATCTTAATGTTTAATGGGTGTCTTAATTTGATTATTCTCATAGCCTCTGTTTTTGCTGTGTTAATTTTCATACTGTAGTTTGTGCAGCTTTTATCTAGAGATGTTAAATGCTGTTGTAGCAGGTTTACATCCTCATATATTAGGCATTGGTCATCTGCGAAGAGTAGCTCATTGATGTTGGAGTTTTCTACCTCTATGTTATTATTGAATTTTCCTTATTGTTGGTTGTTTCCTGATTTATTTTGTCCATATATATGATGAAGAGGAGTGGTGAGAGGACACATCTTTGTCTTACACCGGTTGTAACCTGAAACCATTCTGACAAACCTTCCGATGTTCTGAAAGTACTTTAACTGTTTTTATATAATGCCATTATATTATCTAGTAGTTGTCCTGCTACATCGTAGGTTTCTAACGTTTGTCAAAGTTTGTTCCTGTATAAATGTATATAGCATGAAATAGATATTATAAATGTAAGAAACTATATATTATACATTTATAAAACATTAAGCAGATATTTTAAATGTAACTAGCTTAAAAAGAGATTTTATAAATGTATATAACAGCAGCTAGATATTATAAATATATTAAATTAACTATATATAATAAATGTATATAACGCCAGATAGATATTATAAATATATATATATATATATATATATATATATAGTCAATTACATATAAATGTATGTTATTCGGTCGTTACACATCTATGTATCTTAAATCAGGCATTATAATTGTATGTTAACTATACATTAGCGGTTACTATTATGTTAACTAGAAATTTAAAATGTTATGGGAATTACAGAGAGTAATATTAGAAATCTATGTTAAGTTTTTTTATTTATTAGTTTTATAAATGTATGTTTTAATAATGATGTTGGGTATTAGTGGCATTATTGTAATGATGGACGATAAACATCATATTCTGCACACTCACATTTAAAAAACAAAACTTGACACCATATTCGCCACACGGAGATATTGTAATGGACACTTTTTATCACAAAGGCTTGCATGTGATAAATATAAAGCTTATCTTTATTGAGTGCTAGAGAACTTTCTTTCTGTCTTTCTTTCTTTCTGGCGTTCACCCTACTACTACTAAAGGAATTGAGACCCCTCTACGTCATCCCTCCTTAAAAGGACGTTAAGTGGGCGTTGATGCGTTGTGTTGTTTACAGTAGAACACATCCGACTTCAGCATGGTATTTTTGAGTAGCGAGTTGTCTTCCCTCTTCGATCCCTACTCGCTTGGCCAGACTGGACAGGTTAGTCTGTTTCTAGAGGCACCACGAAAAGGTGGAGTTGGGTCTGGATGTTTCTGGCTCACCGAACCTGGCGCGAGTCACCAGCTATGAGTCGCTGACAGTTTCCAGTTCTGTTGCTGTCAGGATCCTTGTCTCCATTAGAAAACTTGATAACATCAATTCTTGTTAATTATAATTAGCAAATGTAAAGGGAAGATCAACATCAACAAGACAGAATGCATGAACATCGCAAAAGAACAACTGAACATCAACATAAAAGATAGAATGTAGAAAATTAAAACAAGTGGAAGATTTTAAATACATAATACATAGTAACAAAAGCTGCGATAGCAGAGGTAGGGTTCGATCCTAACTGACGGCTTCCGGGTTCACCCGGCCTTAAATGGGTGCCGGTTTTTTTTCTGGGAAAGTAAAGCGGCACAGGCGTAATACCGACCACATTACTCCAAAAATCATGTGCTAAAGGTCTGTAAAATTTATGGTCACTAACATCATATTCCCTATACGTCACTTGGCGTGGCGGGGCTCTTTACTTTTTTTTTTTACTTACATAGTAGAGGCGAAGGCGCACCTCCCAGCACCATAACTGGAAGTTGTCAGCGACCCACAGCTGATGGCTTGCGCCAGGATCGGTGAACCAAAACCGTCCAGATCCTGCTCCATCTATCCGTGGTGCGTCCAGTAACAGACTAACCTGTCTAGTCTGGCCAAGCGTGCAGGGATCGAAGAGGGAAGACAACCCGGCACTCAGAAATGTCGTGCTGAAGTCGGATGTGTTGGGCCGAAATGCGCAAATATAACAGTTATACTGCAAACCACAACACAACGCAGACACGTCACTACGTCCTTGTAAGGGCGGATGATGAAGAAGAATATTCTAGTCTACCACGATACTCTAGAATACTTTAGTCAACGGGCGACCGCACCAACCAACCAACCACTTACATAGTAACAAACGACAATTCACAATCATCAGAAATAGACTCAAGGTACAACAAGGCTTGTCAAAACATAACAACTGGTTCCACCTTTGTCCAACAAGGTAAAACACTATAAGAAAAACAAGCACTCCTCAACACAATCTTCATCTCTACGTTATTCTATCAATGCCAGACTTGGACTCTAAACTCATGAACAATAAGAAAAATAACCACTACTGAAATGTGTTAGACACGTGACAGAAAACAGCCTGAGTGATAAGAAAATAAATGAAGAGCTGAAAAAAAATAGGAACAAATTTCTTCAATACATACAGAAAGAAACAACAGATATTTTTTTTTGGCTACGACGTAAAGACAGAAAGATCAAAACACAGCACAACGAGCGTTCAATAAACGTTGCGAGAACACCAGAACTAAGTGTCCACTACTAAAAAAGATGGACTGATGAAACATTAGAAACACTTGGTAACATAGCAGCAGCAGAGGCCAACAGAAGAGTAAAAATATTCGCAAACTAATATATCCACTCGACATTGAAGTGAGGAAGGAATGAAGAAGGGGAACATTCTATAAAGATAAGAAATGTTTGATATTTTTTTGTAAACATTTTGAAAAGTTTAATCTTTTTCATGAAGGATGCGTGTTGTTTAGGACGATGCGATATTCACATGGCAGTTGAAACACACATTATGAAATATAAGGAAACACTGAACTAGACCAAGACTTTAATTCGTTTTAGATATTTTAGAGGCTTGTCCAGAGTTGGTGGTAATATAGAAACATTAGATATGTATAGAAACATTAGATGTGTATAGAAACATTAGATGTGTATAGAAACATTAGATATGTATAGAAACATTAGATATGTATAGAAATATTAGATGTGTATAGAAACATAAGATATGGATAGAAACATAAAATATGTATAGAAACATTAGATATGTATAGAAACATTAGATATATATATATATATAGAAACATTAGATATGTAAAGAAACATTATATATGTATATAAGCATAAGATATGGATAGAAACATTAGATGTATATAGAAACATAATATATGTATAGAAACATTTAATTAATAACATATATTCAATAGACATAAGACATTTATGTGAATACAATAACCAAAGGTTCTATTTAGTGCATAGAAAACATATAACGTGTTGAAACACACCAGTAACTTACCCTAAGAATCTTTAGTCGTGAATTCATAAGCATCTCATTTTCACTAGACCTTTGATAAAAGCCTTGTTGGCTAGTCGCTACACTACATTCGTCACTAGACGCTAGGAAATGTTGGCTAATCGCTATAAACCATTCGTCACTAGACGCTAGGAAACATTGGCTAGTCGCAACACAACATTCGTCCATGACGCTAGGAAACATTAGCTAGTCGCTACACTACATTTGTCACTATACGCTAGGAAACATTGGCTAGTCGCTACACTACATTCGTCACTAGACGCTAGGAAATGTTGGCTAATCGCTACAGACCATTCGTCACTAGACGCTTTATATATATATATATATATATATATATATATATATATATATATATATATATATATATATTCTCCTATTCTTTCTATTTACTCATCTATAGTCCCCTCATGTAGCTTTCTTCTTCTTCTTTCTTCCTTCTTCTTTCTTCCTTCTTCTTTTTTTCATTTTTCTACTTCCTACTTCCCTCTTTTCTGTCCACCTCTTCTTTCTCATGAACATGTAGTTATAGATAATTGTGTTTCATCGTTTGTTTTCGTTGTCCTTGTACTCTGAAGAAGGCCTCAGGCCGAAACGTCAGTATTGTGTTGTGTTCCTCCCTTGTAAAGCTGTCTTCATACCTTGGAGTGTTTAACACTCCTCACCACTGGTTCCTTGCTTCCAGCTTTACCACAGCATCGCAATTATTTGCTTATTCCCCGCTGCACACCAATTATCACTAGACGCTAGGAAACATTGGCTAGTCGCTACACAACATTCATCACTAGACACCGGAAGCGTTGGCTAGTCGCTACACAACATTCCTCAGTAGACGCTAGGAAACGTTGGCTAGTCTCTACAATACATTCGTCATTAGATGCTAGGAAACGTTGGCTAGTCGCTACACTACGTTCGTCACTAGACGCTAGGAAGCGTTGATTAGTCGCTATAGTACATTCTTCACTTCCTCTTCTCCTTTCTTTTCACTTTTCACCGATACCTAAAAGGTGTCGTTGTTTATATCTTTTGTCGTTCTTGTGCTGCTCGAATTGTCTGAATTAGTCATTTTCCTTTGTTGTTACATGTCTCTGTCACTGCATCTATACATCTTCTTCTGGGTCTTCCTCTTGGTCTTTTTCCATGCATTCTCGAGAAGAAGGCCCTTGATGGTGATTGGTAAGGATTCATTCTGACCAGGTGACCAAACTATTTAAGTTGGTGTTGTTCTATATATTCTTGGCAGGGTTTTGTTCCTACTATTTTTCTTATGGTTTTATTTGGTATTCTATCTCTTCTTGTGTTGTTTGTTACTTTTCTCAAGCAACGCATCTCACATGTATTGATCTTTCAAAAATGTGATTTAGAAAAGGTCCATGTTTGACTTTCATAGCACAAAGTTGGTATGAAATGCTATTTATCATTTGTTGTTTAGCTGGCATAGAAATGTTTGGATGTCTTAGCAATGGTGAAAGCTGGTATGTGACAGCATTTGCTTTTTGTATTCTCATGTCAATTTCTTTATCTAGTTTTCCATCTTCTGTGAACATTGTGCCTAAATACTTGAATTCCTCTACTTGTTTTATTTCTTTATCTTTGATCTTGATGTTTAATGGGTGTCTTAATTTGCTTATTCTTATAGCCTCTGTTTTTGCTGTGTTAATTTTCATACTGTAGTTTGTGCAGCTTCTATCTATTTATTGACCTTTCGAGCCGTTGCCGGCCCATAGGGCGTAGACCAAGATACACCTTCTCATATCTGAATTTTTGTGATAGCAGTTTTCTTTTAAAGATATTTTATCAAATCTCGCCATTTATCTCTGTTCTGTGCAAGCAGCTCTATCCCATTGAGGGAGCCGAATCCTGTTGCTCTTTCCTCTCTCATCAATGTTCTTCTCAGTGTCTCCCTGGGTCTTCCTCTTTTTCTCTTACCTGTTGTTTCCCATATGAGGGCCTGCTTTGCTATTCGGTTATTATCTCTTCTCATCACATGTCCAACATATGACCATCGTCTTTTCTTTATTACTGATGATATTAGTGGTTGATTGGCGATTTCTCTAATTTCCTCGTTTGTTTTGAATTCGTTCCACGCTATACCAAGTATTTTCCTTAGACATTTATTTTCGAATGCGTTCAACTTTGTTTCTATATCTCTTGTTGTTTTCCAGCTTTCACACGCATACGTAAGGGTTGATAGTACATTTGATTTGAATAGCCTAAGTTTTGTGTTTGTGCTGATTAGTTTTGATTTCCACAACTTTTCAAGGCTTCTGAAAGACATTGCTGTTTTAGCTATTCTGATTCTAATGAGCTTTTATCTAGAGATGTTAAATGCTGTTGTAGCAGGTTTACATCCTCGTATATTAGGCATTGGTCACCTGCGAAGAGTAGCTCGTTCATGTTGGAGTTTTCTACCTCTATATTCTTATTTGATTTGTTCTTATTGTTGGTTGTTTCCTGATTTATTTTGTCGATATATATGATGAAGAGGAGTGGTGAGAGGACACATCCTTGTCTTACACCTGTTGTAACCTGAAACCATTCTGACAGACCTTCAGATGTTCTAACGGCACTTTGACTGTTTTTATATAATGCCATTATATTTTCTAGTAGTTGTCCTGCTACTCCGTATGTTTCTAAAGTTTGCCAAAGTTTGTTTCTGTCCACACGATCAAATGCTTTTTCCTGATCTATAAACACTATATTTAGGTTTCTGTCATATTCTATTGTTTTTTCACATAGTTGTCTCAATGTAAATATAGCATCAGTACAGCTTTTGCCTTTTCTGAATCCGAATTGATTATTATTTAATTGAGGTTCTATTATGTATTTTACTCTCATCTCCAATATTTTAGCATACATTTTACCAACTTGACTCAATAGGGATATTCCTCTGTACATTTCACACTCCCTTTTACTTCCGTTATTCTTCCAAAATGGGACAATGATAGCTTTTTGCTACACATTCTTCACTAGATGCTAGAAAACGTTAATGTCTAGTCGCTACAATACATTCGTCACTAGACATTAGGAAACGTTGTTGGCTAGTCTTTATTGACTGCAGATATTGATTACAGACAAGGCAATCTTCATTAAAAAATGAGAAAAAAATTATGTTCACTCGACATTTTTAAAAAATTGTGTCATTATCTTCATTGAATAGAATGTTTCTGTGTACACACACATATATACTCATACAAATAAGCACACACACTAAACATAGGAAGCACAAAGCTAAAATAACACCAATCTCGCCATTTAATGCCCTCGTTAAGACTCATCCCCTGATAGTCCTCGGACTTCAGCCAAATTAAAACCACCGAGGACAGACAGATCAATGAAACACTTCTGGTCAGTTCCAACATTTCTAGCACGTAAGAGACCACCAGGATTCACAGACTGTCGGACTAGAGTGACTGTGGCTGAAAACTGAGTACATTCTGTCCGCTGGCAAGCAAATAGGCTTCATGAATGATTTTGTAATAATGATTTCTGACAAAACAGAATATGGAAGCTTTTTAAATATTTATAAATGAATGGATGGATGGATAGATGAATGAAGAGAGAGAGAGAGAGAGAGAGAGAGAGACAGAGAGAGAGAGAGAAATTCAGGAGGGAACAAATGCCATTTTTGACCAAGAGAATGGAGCAGATGGAATATATTGTGACAACTGAATTTTTTATTGTCTTTTTGCGTTCGCCAGCTTTCACCTCTGGCGAAGTCCCTAGAGACTAGAACTGACTTTTCCGTGTTAATCCGTTTTACCCTGGCGGCCATGTGCACAGGGGTCCTTCGCCACACAGGCGAATAACTCCGTCTTCAGATGTACTAATATTTTTTCCGTCGATGAGTAATTGACGTTTCAAGTCAGGCCTCGCTGTTGAGACCAGGGGTGATTGGCGCAATCAGGAATCACAAAAAAAAAATCCCAACTGGTGCAGCCGGGATTAGAACTCACAACCTCTCTGTCTGGAGACCGGCGTCTTGCCTCGAGACCAACTAGTCCCCCAACTGGAATATATTTTGATAAATTGAATATATTGTGACAACTTAAATATATTGTGACAAATGGAATATATTGTGACAATTGGAATATATTGTGACAAATGGAATATATTGTGACAATTGGAATATATTATGACAAATGGAATATATTGTGACAACATAAATATATTGTGACAAATGGAATATATTGTGACAACTTAAATATATTGTGACAACTGGAATATATTGTGACAAATGGAATATATTGTGACAATTGGAATATATTCTGACAACTGAAATATATTGTGACAATTGGAATATATTGTGACAACTGGAATATATTGTGACAACTGGAATATATTGTGACAACTGGAATATATTGTGACAACTGGAATATATTGTGACAACTGGAATATATTGTGACAACTGGAATATATTATGACAACTGGAATATATTGTGACAACTGGTATATATTGTGACAACTGGAATATATTATGACAACTGGAATATATTGTGACAACTGGAATATATTGTGACAACTGGAATATATTATGACGACTGGAATATATTGTGACAACTGGAATATATTGTGACAACTGGAATATATTGTGACAACTGGTATAACTGAGCGAAGGGACAGGGGGAAGCGAAAGAGTGAAAAAAAAACACGAAGAGAAAAGATATAAGACAGAATGGTTTTTGCCAGAAAGTCAACAACAAAAAAACATCAGAAAAACAGCGGTTGCGATGGAAAGAAGACATGCCACTCATTGCCAGTAGTAACGGTTTTTGATGATGATCTGGGTATATTTAGACAAACACACGGAGGGACAGACAGGCATACAGACAGACAGGCAGGCAGATAGGCAGACAGATAGATAGTTAGACAGACAGACATACAGACAGGCAGACAGGCAGATAGACAGACAGATAGATAGTTAGACAGACAGACAGACAGAAAGACAGACAGACAGACAGACAGACAGACAGACAGACAGACAGACAGACAGATAGACAGACAGATAGACAGATAGACAGATAGACAGATAGACAGATAGACAGATAGATAGATAGATAGATAGATAGATAGATAGATAGATAGATAGATAGATAGATAGATAGATAGATAGATAGATAGATAGATAGATAGATAGATAGATAGATAGATAGATAGATAGATAGATAGATAGATAGATAGATAGATGTGTGTTTGTTAAACGAATGTTGAATCTAATTATAAACATATATTATCACGACTAGATTCCTGATTATCATCACGTACCATGCCTACTGGCGTAGGTGATCATGTCTCTCCACAACTTTCGATCTCGACAGTTATTTATCATTTCTGTTGTTGACCTTCTGCAAAGCCATTCTCTTAAGTTGTTTGGTATCTTTTCTCTTTTTGTTTTCCTATCTCTTCTTCGTCCCTCAATTTTTCCATTTGTTACAATATATTCCAGTTGTTCCCTTCTCAATACATAGCCAAAAATGGTGATTGTTTCTTCCTAATATTGGAAATTAGTTCTCTCTCTGTTTTGGCCTCTTTCAGAACGTTTCCATTACTTTTCTTAGCTGTCCATGGTATTCTCAACATTCTTTTGTAAAACCATATTTATACAAACTCCAGTGTTTTTCTTGCTGTTTTCCTATTGTTCATGATTCACATCCATATGTCAAAACTGGCTCCACATAACATTTAAGAATTCTTTTTCTTGTTTCTATTGTCAAAAATGAATTGCACAGTATCTTCCTCATTTTATTGGAAAGTTTCCTGACAGAGAAATTGAACGAAGGTATTCAAGGCATTGATGTATAGTGGGTGTTTCCAATAGTTCATCAACGTTGTTATTTATTAGCTAAATAATAATTCAAGTTTCAGACAATTCTGTGCTAGCTCTTATTTCGTGCCTAGTAAAAAACCAGGCTTTAAATAACGCAAAACTGTGCTCGTTTATTCTCATTTGTGGACGATGAATATCGTGTTAGCACTCCTACTTTTTCTACCAACTTTGTGCTATCAGTGCCAGAATTGAACGCTGGACTCTAAAACAATAAGAAAGATAACGACCACCGAAATGAAATGTGTCAGAAGAATGACAGGAAACTGCTTAAGGGACAGAGTAAAAACATCGACCTGAGGAAGAAACTCGAAATTGAACCAGCCATCGAATACATAAAAAACAACAGATAAATTGGTTCGGCCACATAACAAGACAAAAAGAACTAACAATGACTCAAAGAGCTTTATATAAACGCTACGAAAACGCCAGATTAAGAGGAAGACCGAGAAAGAGATGGATAAAGGCAATAATAGAGTCAGTAGGAGGGATAACACCAGAAGAGGCTAACAGAAGAGTAAAGAATTGCAGATTGTATCTCCCCTCGACGCCAACGGCAATGGAGGAAGGGTAGAAGAAAAAGACTCCTACTTTTGTTAATAACCGGCGTGCGAGAGGTTTAAAATAATGCAATCATCATCTGGCCAGGTGGTCCTACATTTCTGTAAAGAAAACATAAGGTACATATTTTCATGGGCTTCATGAAGCCCCACAGCTATTTGCTCTAGTCTCAAAGTTGCACTTTAGTTCTATTCGTGGAAAGTTTGCAGTAGTTATGGGTGAAGATGTTACGAGCTAGTACATTTGGCTCATTCTGAAATTTGAAGCTGCGTTGGTTTCCTTCTGTGATGGCAGGCATCCAAAAACGTTAAATGTTTAGTTAACACAAATTTGTATATGTGTGAATGATATTTTAGTAGTTAATAATTGTAACCAAAAGATCAAAGATTGGTAAATCTGAGAGTTTCTAGCCGTGCAATGCTAAATGTTTAACCACCAACATTTTTACATTTTAAAATAGAGCTTCTTCTAAAGGTAAGAGTACGAGACTTGAATCGACGTCTTAGCACGCGGGGTTTTGCGTGCTCGGCCGTCTACGCAAAAGTGTTTGGAGACTCCTGTCTAGTGTCGCCTCAAGCATCGCAACTCACGAGTAAGATCTCATTCCCCACCTTCCCAGAGTATGAACACTGGTACTATTTCTGCCAGCGGCTGGGTCGACCGCGGGACTATTTTTCCCCAAACCCGAGTACAATTCACAAACCACTTCCAGCGGGAATCGAACACAGGTTGTCCGAACGTCGGTAGTTGGTGGGGTGGTTTTCCCAACTAGGCTACCGAGGCCCCCTCAGCTTCTTCTAATCACTTTGAAGGTATAACAGAAGAGGCACGTGTATTTTATCTTCATGAAAAGACACAAATTAGTAAATCAACTCAAGAATCAGTGACAAATTACTGTGGCGAAATGTGTTGGAACTAGAAGTCCAACCTGGAATATATTTTCAACAGATTGATGCACTAACCGCTTCGCTACTGCTGCTTTATGTAGCTCGACTCTAACAGATTACTTCCGGAAATATTTTGTTTGTTTGGACGGGATTATCTCTCTTGGATCTGTGAACTATATCCGGAGTTAAATAGAGCTAAGGTGAGCTTAATGAGATAGGATTGGTACAACCAGTTTATGCCTATTCCCAGTCGACGAGTGAGGGGTTTGACTGCTTTCTTCGTTTTCTGGGCTATGCTGGAGCGTTGGAGCTAGTCCATCCTAGCGGGGCTTTCGTTATTAGATCCTCTGCTTTTGTTCGACGATTTTGTTCCCTTTTCGCCACCCACCAATGGAGAAGTGTTCGCAGCCCTGTGTTGCAGGTTACAGGGAGCTGCAGCGTCTGGCGTCTGGACCTCTCGACCTGGAATATCCGATTTAAGTATATCATTTTGTGTACAGAGTTGCCGTCTTTCTCGATCCCTACTCGCTTGAGTCGAAATGCCTGAGCCTGTTTTCTGAGCCACCATGGGAACGTGGTATAGAATCTTGATATGGTTTCGCTAACTTATCTTGTCACAAAGAAAATCAGCTCTAAACCGTTGATCTCCAAACCCAGTACTGACTGAGATTGTGGCTCCATATTTAATGCATAGCTTTTCTTACAGCTACCAGGAACAATCTGTATCTGTGATATCGCTGATGACTGTCGCTTTTCAAATAATCCAAATATTTCTCACGTTTCACCAGGTTTCCTCTACATTTTCCATCAGGAGAGCCAAAAATGGAACCTAATATAATTAAGACAGCTGTCTTTCGTAGTCGCGTCGTGTTCACTGATTAGAATTACAACAGACAAAAGGCGTCGCCTTCACATATTAACAAGACTCGCATAATTTTGTTCTTTTGTAATTGTAATCGCAAGTGACAGCTCACCGCCCCTACTGGAAGATGGATCTTCTGCTAGATCGCGGCACTTCCCTGGTATATAAGACAACTCCAGACATGACAGGCGCTGCCTTGCTCCATGTAGATATAATCACTCGGTTCAGCCTCGGAGATTTACATTCTTCAACTTCCTTCTTCTGTTATCTTACATTTCACCTGTATCCAAACTCTTTCTAATATTTTAATTTCAAGGTTTCTGTAAAGAAATAAACCAACTCCTTCTTCACTCCGTATTCTTTCTCTATTCCTCCTTATATTTCTTCTCCGCAGCTCCTCTTTTTTTCTTATTATGAACGTTTTATGCTCAGATTAAATACACTGTTTCATCACTACAAGCATATTGTTTGATCAGATGATGACGTTAATCTCAACCCAAATTTCTTTAATCGCCCATTTTGAACACACCGGGCTTGCAGGAATTGAAGTGAATTGTTTCTTTTCCACTAATATCAGTCACGTTTGCACGATAATACTCACATGTCATTTCAACAGTTGTAGTACAAGGTGTGTGTGTTTGTGTGTGTATGTTTGCGTGTGTTTGTTTGTTTGCGTGTGTGTGTGTGTGCATGTTTGTGTGTTAGAGAAAAAGATGAGGGGCAGTGGGTACTCAGTGGCAAATGTTTGAAATGAAGACACACATCAAATCTACTTACAATTCAAAATTGTTATTTTTATACAACCAATAATCAAGTTACCAGCATCCCCCCACCTCCAAATCAAGTTTACAAACCTCCAAGTAACTAGTGGCTCTCTCCCTCCTACCCACCTCAAATTGTCAGGCTTGGAGAAGAGTATGGTAGTGATGAATTAGTGAACTAGTAGTTCTCTCCATTCTCCTCTTTTATGGTAGTGATGAATTAGTGAACTAGTAGTTCTCTCCATTCTACCCTTTTATGGTAGTTATTAATTAGTGAACTAGTAGTTCTCTCCATTCTCCTCTTTTATGGTAGTGATGAATTAGCGAACTAGTAGTTCTCTCCATTCTCCTCTTTTATGGTAGTGATGAATTAGTGAACTAGTAGTTCTCTCTATTCTCCTCTTTTATGGTAGTGATGAATTAGTGAACTAGTAATTCTCTCCATTCTACCCTTTTATGGTAGTGATGAATTAGTGAACTAGTAGTTCTCTCCATTCTCCTCTTTTATGGTAGTGATGAATTAGTGAACTAGTAGTTCTCTCTATTCTCCTCTTTTATGGTAGTGATGAATTAGTGAACTAGTAGTTCTCTCCATTCTACCCTTTTATGGTAGTGATGAATTAGTGAACTTGTGGTTCTCTCCATTCTCCCCTTTTATGGTAGTGATGAATTAGTGAACTAGTAATTCTCTCCATTCTCCCCTTTTATGGTAGTCATGAATTAGTGAACTAGTAGTTCTCTCCATTCTTCCCTTTATGGTAGTGATGAATTAGTGAACTATTAGTTCTCTCCATTCTCCCCTTTTATGGTAGTGATGAATTAGTGAACTATTAGTTCTCTCCATTCTCCCCTTTTATGGTAGTCATGAATTAGTGAACTAGTAGTTCTCTCCATTCTCCCTTTTATGGTAGTGATGAATTAGTGAACTATTAGTTCTCTGAATTCTCCCCTTTTATGGTAGGGATGAATTAGTGAACTAGTGGTTCCCTCCATTCTCCCTTTTATGGTAGTGATGAATTAGTGAACTATTAGTTCTCTGAATTCTCCCCTTTTATGGTAGTGATGAATTAGTGAACTGGTTAACCTAGAACAAGAGTCGGGTTCGAGTCCGATCGAAGACCTGTGGGTTCTCACAGATTTAAATGTTTACAAAGTAATACAACGGATCTTTAATAAACGGGCTAGAACGTCCGACTCAAGGGCCGAACATAAAAAAGATTATAGAATATTAGAACCACAAAGAGTCACAACAGCAGGAGAGGCTCAAAAAAGAGCATAAGATGGATTTGATGGAATATTAGAATATACAAAGAGTCATAATAGCAGGAGAGGCCCACAGAAGAACAAACAAATGGATTTGATTGAATATAAGAAACACAAAGAGTCATGACACCAGGAGGGGCCCAAAAAAGAGCAGAAGATAGATTGATGGAATATTAGAAACACAAAGTGTAATAAAAGCAGGAGACACCCACAGAAGAGCAGGAGACTGCAAACGATATCTCCCATCGAATCTGAGAAACAAATGAGAAACTAAAGACGAAGAATTCATTCTATTCATTTGTCAGTGACAGTGTATAAGATACTTCGTTGCTTTGAGTAGTTCACTTCTTAGAAGGGACATGCACGAGAGAGCTTCTTGTTGTTACAGCTCTCAGTTCAGCTTTTAGTGATATCACATTTTACTGAAAAACAGTACGTTACTCATGTCTCTGAATGTAGGCTCTTGCTACTCATGGAAGCTGTAATTGACTTATTAGCTTGATTGTTCATTCAGCCGGAGTGGATTACACAGAATACATGCACTAATAGCTTTAAATATTATTAATGTATACGTTTTATCTGTCCCACGTGTATCCACTTAATCAAACCGAGTTGACAATTGAATGAGCCGGGCAAATCGGTTCAATGCCAGTTGTTTGTCTAATAGGGTTGTTTGCGTGTTGTCATGCTTAATCATTAAGGTTTTATTTTTATTTATTCTTTCTTTTTCATTCAAATATTGAATGTGGTTGATCGTTGCTATTTTTCCAGAATAAAGCAAATAAGATTAGCAAATTATGTTATTTCGCTTTCATCATCATTAATATTAATGCGATTATCATCGTTAGCAACGAAGCATCTTTGGCGTAAAATTGTAAATCAGAGGATAAGCAAATTATGAATAAATCTTTGCAAAATAATGTAATTTAATCATCTGAAAAAGCAAATTAGTCTAGTAAATCAGGTGGAAGTTTATTTTCTAATAAAGGATAATAAAACGTTAAAACAACTACACAACTATGTCATAAGAGAAACTTGAACAAGGTAGGAAAAGTCCAACTTGTGGAATGTGGAATTCAAAGGACAGCAAATCAACGCAAATCATTTATTAAAAAGGTAACAAGATCCAAAAAAAAAAATGAAAGAAAGAAAATTTCCATGAATCATGCTACAAACAGTTTTAACAAGAATAAAAGCAATGGATTCATTTTAAATATTTGTAAAAAAAAAAATAAATAATAAAAAATACAAAATAAAGGAAATATCTTCGTTCGCTTAACAGAAAATTACGTTGTAATGTTTTTGCTACTTCCAGGCTAATGCATGAGTACTAATTTTGGACTGTTTCCCTGGCCTTTTGAAAATTCAAATATTTTCTGTACCTTCCTGCAAGACAGCCATTGCTCTACGCTGTCTCTTTAGTGCTTCCAGACTAACGAGACTTTCCTGCCCGGTTTTGTGTTAAGTATTTATCCTTTGGCTAAGTTCGATTGTCCGACGGGAATATCATGCTCCTTCAGTATGGATTATTTTACTACTTTTTTTTAGTTTTTTTCTTCACAAAGTTGTGCTTCCTAAGAATGCGCACAATGATTTTTTTCTTCTTAGTTGGCATGACAGACAGTTCTAGCCAGATCTAACATTTGAGCTCACACGGCCAAGAGTTCCAGTCATATCTCACATTTGAGCAGACATTACCGACAGAACCAGCCAGATCTAATATTTGAGACAATGTGGCAATGCTTGACAATATCAGCCAGATCTTACTTTTCAGGTTGCATGCTTGACAATATCAGCCAGATCTTACTTTTCAGGTTGCATGCTTGACAATATCAGCCAGATCTTACTTTTCAGGTTGCATGCTTGACAATATCAGCCAGATCTTACTTTTCAGGTTGCATGCTTGACAATATCAGCCAGATCCGACTTTTCAGGTTGCATGCTTGACAATATCAGCCAGATTTTATATTTGAGATGCCATGCTTGACAATATCAGCCAGATCTGACTACACAACCGACTTAATGTAATCCACTACACAACCAACTTAATGTAATCCATTACACAACCGACTTAATGTAATCCACTACACAACCAACTTAATGTAATCCACTACACAACCAACTTAATGTAATCCACTACACAACCAACTTAATGTAATCCACTACACAACCAACTTAATGTAATCCACTACACAATCAACTTAATGTAATCCACTACACAATCAACTTAATGTAATCCACTACACAACCAACTTAATGTAATCCACTACACAATCAACTTAATGTAATCCACTACACAACCAACTTAATGTAATCCACTACACAACCAACTTAATGTAATCCACTACACAACCAACTTAATGTAATCCACTACACAACCAACTTAATGTAATCCACTATACAATCAACTTAATGTAATCCACTACACAACCAACTTAATGTAATCCACTACACAATCAACTTAATGTAATCCACTACACAACCAACTTAATGTAATCCACTACACAACCAACTTAATGTAATCCACTACACAACCAACTTAATGTAATCCACTACACAATCAACTTAATGTAATCCACTACACAATCAACTTAATGTAATCCACTACACAACCAACTTAATGTAATCCACTACACAATCAACTTAATGTAATCCACTACACAACCAACTTAATGTAATCCACCACACAATCAACTTAATGTAATCCACTACACAACAAAGCAGTGCCAATTTGACGTCCTTTTCAAGGGTAAACAACAAACAAAAGTAACTAAATGACGACTAACAGTAGCAGATGTCAACAGAAGAGCAAAAAAAAACAAAACGCATTTCCCCCCTCGACGCCGAAAAACGATTGAGGAATGAAGAAGAAGAGGTAGAAGAATACCGAAAGCGAACAAGCAACAATAATCAACAGACATCAATTGTCTGTAAAACGTTACAGCAGGAAAGCAATTCTCTGTATAGCATTCCAGCCAGTTGTGTTTGTGAGACATGTTGGGACCTTGGTGACAAGATATCGCCTCAGATCGGCGTATTGATCTCATACGTCACAGCCAAGGACCGTATTAGGAACTAAGAAGATCAAACATTCCGTCCCACTAAGCTGTGCCCGTCCTCCGATCCACAAGTCTGATCTGTTTGCTAGGAATTTGCTAGAAATGAGAAAATAATTGGCATTGATTTTGCCGTACTCCTTTCCTCTCTAGCACCTCATTAACTCATTATAATCCTAGCAATGTCCAGAGTCTGTCTTCTTTCTTTTTAAAATGCAAATCAATCCTCACTTTCACAAGTTTACACACATATTCAAATTATTTCCATTTTTAATCATTTATTTTTTTTCTAGTATCTATGTGTATCTATGTGTGTCTATGTGCATATGTACGTGTGTATGTGTGTATATATATATTGGTTATTCAGTAATTTCCTTTTCATTTTTTTAAAAACAAATTCGGTTATCTCCTTCACAATAATATTTTAATGAGAATTTGTTTTTAAAAAAAGGAGATTATTTTTCGTTTCATTATTCCTGATTTTTCTCTCTGCCACTCTCATGTTCCTCTCTCACTCTTTATGCCTTTCCCACTCTCTGTTCTTGTCATCTGCTTTGCCCCCCTTGCTTCTTAAATCTCCATATATCTCTCTCCTGTCTCGCTCACACTCAATTATAATTTTGTTTTATTTCCTCCACACACTGTTATTATCTCTCATTACATAACTGCATCAGCACCCTTATCAAACTTTCCTCCCTTATCACAAGCTGATATTTTATTTTTTTACCTGCCTCCCAATTGCCTCTAAACCTCCTGTCTTAAATCACTCACTATCTTGTTCTCTTTCTCCCCATTTTCCGTCGCAGTTACGTGCTCTTTACCTGTGCAACATCATCTAAACAACCGCCTCCACGCACCTGTCGAAGACTAAATAACAAATTAAAAAAATATATGTCACACATTTCTTAACAATGAGGGCCTGCTCATAACATTGGCAATTTTTGTTCTTCCCTCATGCAGATCTTTCTTTCGTTTCGTCCCGATCCTGGGAATCTCACTGGAAGCATGTCTCACTAGATCATTCCCAATGTTTACAGTTTTCTTCTTCACATTTCTTTTTGTGTCTTCGCTTGGGAATCGACATTATTTTTATTTCTTAAAGAATTCCAATAAATATAAGCAAGTTTAATCTTCCCTGCAATAATCATGCAACGAAACGCTTGTTGTTTGTCTAATCATAAATACATTCATTATTGGATGGAAAGTATTGGGTTAAATGGAAGGGAAAGGAAGGAATTGTAATAAGAAGACCAGTAAAGAAATTGTAATGATTAGTCCCATAAAGAAATTGTAATGATTAGTCCCATAAAAGAATTCAGTGAAGTTTTTCTGTCATTTTTCTCTATTTGTGTGTGTGTAGTTTAATTTGTTTGTCTACTGTCCATGATTCGCTTCCATTGGTCAGAATTGGTTCTATATAGCACCGATGAACTCTCTTTCTCATTTCTATTGACATAGATTTGTTGCATCAGTAAAAGAAGAGAATGAACAACGAAGGCTAAATGTAACTTATATGACTTCTTATGGTCACTAACCATAATGGTAACTTATATGACTTCTTATGGTCACTAACCATAATGGTAACTTATATGAGTCTTGATAGCAGAGAAAGAGAGAGAGAGAGAGAGAGAGAGAGAGAGAGAGAGAGAGAGAGAGATATGACCTGAAAAAGAAATATAATTTCTAAAACATCTACTGACTTCAAGAACAGGTATCGAAAAATCAAGTAGTACATCCAATAATATCTGCTGACCTCAAAAGCAAAATCGACAGGTATTAAAAAGATCAAGTCTTTCTTTCCAAATCTATCTACTGACCTCTATGATCATCATCGACAGGTATCTGAAGATCAAGTCTTTCTTTCCAAATCCATCTACTGACCTTAAGAACATCATCGACAGGTATCTGAAGATCAAGTCTTTCTTTCCAAATCTATCTCTTGACATCAAGAACATCATCGACAGGTATCTGAAGATCAAGTCTTTCTTTCCAAATCTATCTCTTGACATCAAGAACATCATCGACAGGTATCGGAGGATCAAGTCTTTCTTTCCAAATCTATCTCTTGACATCAAGAACATCATCGACAGGTATCTGAAGATCAAGTCTTTCTTTCCAAATCTATCTCTTGACATCAAGAACATCATCGACAGGTATCTGAAGATCAAGTCTTTCTTTCCAACGAGACGTTTTAGCTCTGTAAGCAGATCCAATGAAACAACATGCTAAGTTGCCCACTTCTGGAAGTCGTTGCTCCCAGAAAACCAGTAAGACGTTTCCAACAACAGCAAGTCTTCAGAGGATGACTGGAAATGAGGTTTGAAAGTTATAAAACACAGTGTAATAGGTAAACGTACTGATAGGTAAACGGCGAAAAGACGAGGAATCAAGCTTGAGACAGAAGGCCAACAACATAAGAGAAATTGAGCGCACACAAGAGAAGGGGCGAAAGAAAAGACAGTACGAATCCTGTTTATTTAATCGTGGTGTGAAACGCCTTGGGGTGCATATGTGTGTTCTTTTTACCTAGTCAGGTATTAGTTTTGTATGTTTAAATCTCATTATGTCTGTGTTTTCCATTCACCTGCCTATTTGTTTTCTTTGCTGCTTACTCCCATCCACAGCAGCTTCTATGCGATAGTGAACTTTTTGATATCCTTCTTTTGAAATGATCAAAACTGTTTAATTCGCTATCTCTGTATGAAACACCATGAAGTGTTTTCTTGATACAATCGTTTAACATTCTATATTCGTTAACAGCTGTAAATGGCTTTTCTCAATGATCCCATCTCTTTTGCACCCAGAATAATGTTTGAAACTGATAACCCACGTTTCCTGGGGTTTGCCGAGTAAGCGTTTCTTAAAGGCAATCTTTCTATTTGCTTTGAATATCAAAATTCTGAGGTGTTTTCGTGTTTCTTTACCTCTCTCATATTATTGTTTCTAAATAATCTAAAGAATTGGTGTCACAGCACTCCAGGCACGTTCATAGGTGAGTAGTTACAAAGTTACATTGCGTGCACATACTAATGTTTTCGGTAGCTTGCTGTTGCACATACTTTTGATTCAACCTGTTAAGTTGACGTTAAAGCTCCTTCTATATTAGACACATGTCTCCCTCACTTGAGATATTTCAATATTGTGTTAGCATCATCATGTTACGGGTCAAAATGGAGTGATTATAATGTGCCTTTCAACTCAGATAACACGTTCGAAGAATGTCTGCTTCCGATTTCGCTGTCGAGAACTTCTACTTGTTAAAGAAAGATTAACCCGCCCCGAATCACAGCGGACTACTGTTTTACCGAGATATCCATTATGCAACAAGCAGTCGATCTGTCACATAGATTTATTCAGAGCCCATCAGAGACATTGATTCAGAAAGTGTCTTATTCATTGATTCAGAGTCTGTCAGAGATATTGGTTCAGAGTCTGTCAGAGATATTGGTTCAGAGCATACCAGAGATATTGGTTCAGAGTATGCCAGAGATCTTGGTTCAGAGTATACCAGAGATATTGGTTCAGAGTATGCCAGAGATATTGGTTCAGAGTATGCCAGAGATACTGGTTCAGAGTATACCAGAGATATTGGTTCAGAGTATGCCAGAGATATTGGTTCAGAGTATGCCAGAGATATTGGATCAACTTTACGTCACATAATATGGTATACATGAAAGCGAGAAACAAATGTTGAAGAGTCTTGAAGGTAATTTTTCATGCGGAGATGACACGTGACTGCACTTACAGAATCACAAACATCCAATGAGGACCTGAAAGGAAGAGTCAGCGAGTGCACAGTAACACCAAACAGAAGTAGTCGACCATCGCCATCGATATCCAGAGATATTGGTGGCGACAGTTCGACCAAAACGACGAGTGCCCGTGGAAGACTGGGTGTGACGTCATCTACGCATGAGGCGTTTAAAGGGAAACTCACGAGATCTAGCACTCAGTACTCGGAGTGAGCTCGTGCGAATGTCAAATCTGCAGTTTATAGGCCAATCACAGCTATTGATCTCTCAAGACTGTTTATTTATCTGATGTTATAAACTAAAAAAAAAAGTAAAGTACCCCTGTCACGCCAAGTGTCGTATAGGGAATATGGTGTTAGTGACCATAAATTTTACAGACCCTAGGCACATGATTTTTGGGATAATGTGGTCGGGATTACGCCCATGCCGCTTTACTTTCCAAGTAAAGAAAGTCCGATACCCATTAAAGGCTGGGTGAACCGGAGCCGTCGGTTGGGATCGAACCCTACCTCTTGTCCTTTGTAGTCCTGTTCACTAACCACTGAGCTATCGCGGCTCCCGATGTTATAAATGAGCTCATGTAAAATGTATAAACATTATTCTCCACTTTGTGCTTTACCAAATGTATATCTCGACTTGGTTTTCATACTTCAGTCCATTTATTTCTGGGAAGCGTTACTTTTTACAAATGAAACTGAGTCAAGTATGTTGTTCTTTCTGCATACACAGATGCACAGCCAGCTATAGTTTTACGTAGGCCTGTGAGTTGAGAGTGAATTCCCGAAAAATCTCCAACAGGCAAGGCGTTTTCAGCTTCTTGGGCAGGAGTGGTCGTGGATAGAGTGTATTCAGCCGTATTCTAGCTCTTATAGTTGAAAACGTCACGTTTCTTGGAGGGATTTCCGGTTTTATTTTCTGTCCGTGGGTCTCACTAAATGTGTAGTTGACTCTGGGAGAGATATTGTAGACGATATTATGTATCTTCTATAACGCTGTCTTTGTCATCGTGCTCTATAGTCAAATTAATCTATAACGCTGTCTACCTGTCTTTGTCATCGTGCTCTATAGTCAAATTAATCTATAACGCTGTCTACCTGTCTTTGTCATCGTGCTCTATAGTCAAATTAATCTATAACGCTGTCTACCTGTCTTTGTCATCGTGCTCTATAGTCAAATTAATCTATAACGCTGTCTACCTGTCTTTGTCATCGTGCTCTATAGTCAAATTAATCTATAACGCTGTCTACCTGTCTTTATCATCGTGCTCTATAGTCAAATTAATCTATAACGCTGTCTACCTGTCTTTATCATCGTGCTCTATAGTCAAATTAACCTGCTCTGTTATTTTTTTTCCCGCGATGCTGTTACCGACTGGACTCGAAATATGACGGTAAGTCAGAAATTAACCTTAGAATGGGGAGAATAAGCCGAAACAGCGAGGTTATTTTTCGATAAGTTTGCAGTTTTGTTAACAATGGAAATAGTATCCGACAGGCAGTATAAGGGAGTATCCAAGGACTGCGTCGATACAGTGTAAAAGTGGCCGTATTACGTGAGGTAAACACCACGTTGGAGGAGGTTTCCATCACTCCATTTGAGTTGTGAAACCTGTCACAAGCCATCGATGAATGAAGTTAACACGGTCGTGCTCGTCTTTCACAACAGCAAGGAAAGGGGTGGTACATGACGTCTAAGGACGGCGTACCTCTGTCGTAACTGACGACTCACAACTAAATCAGGCACATTGCCCGACATTTGGAGTCATCATCATCATCATCATGTACCCTGCCGGTTGGCGTAGGCGATCATGTCCATCCACAATCTTCTATCTACAGTGCATCGTATCAGTTCTGTTGTTGACTGTTTTCCATGCCATGACACCAAGCTATCCAGTATTTTCTCTCTTTGTCGTCCGCGATCTCTCTTTCCTTTTATTTTACCAGTTGTAACCAAGTATTCCAACTTTCCTCTTCTCATGATGTGCCCGAAAAATGTTGATTGCTTCTTTCTGATGTTTTTAAGAGCTACCTTTTTGTGTTAGCTTCTTTGAGAACTTCCTCATTGGTCTTTTTTATCTGTCCAGGGAACTTTCAACATTCTTCTGAGAAATCCCATCTCTGTGACTTCTAATCGTCTTTTCATTTGTTTGTCTACTGTCCATAATTCGCTTCCATAGGTCAGAATTGGTTCTATACAGCACCGATGAACTCTCTTTCTCATTTGTATTGACATAGATTTGTTGCATAAGATATTTTTCATTTTCTGAAATGCTATTTTGGCCTGAGCTATTCTGCTTTTTATTTTATACTTTTGGAGTATATGATAAAAATGGCCGAATTGCGATGAATGAAAAATCTATCATTCGTGAAGATTTTCGAAAGGTTTCAGTTCTCCAGAGCTCAAAAATCAGATAAATTCATCCTTTTTTTGATGAATGTCTCGAGCTGAGTGACCTTCTTTACAACCTGACTTTGGTGACGTTTTATTTGCCTGCCCTGTGCTACAGTGCCTATTGTATTCTCAATATCATTGGTAATAATACTTCCAGCCTACAGGACAATGGCGCTATGTTTCTATTTTTATCGCAAATTTAAAGTTAATTTGTGACTCAACCTAGCACTTTACACTTGTGTGGATATAATAATACACTTATGTGGGTATAATGATAATGTTGTGTGGGTATAATAATACACTTATGTGGGTATAATGATAATGTTGTGTGGATATAATAATACACTTATGTGGGTATAATGATAATGTTGTGTGGGTATAATAATACACTTATGTGGGTATAATGACAATGTTGTGTGGGTATAATAATACACTTATGTGGGTATAATGATAATGTTGTGTGGATATAATAATACACTTATGTGGGTATAATGATAATGTTGTGTGGGTATAATAATACACTTATGTGGGTATAATGATAATGTTGTGTGGATATAATAATACACTTATGTGGGTATAATGATAATGTTGTGTGGGTATAATAATACACTTATGTTGTGTTGGTTACGAATCGTACAAAGGCAAGAACACTGGTGTTAGTATAGACCGCGCCACAACGTGTGTCGCCCAATAACTTCTGCGACAACCTATCTCTGGAAACAATAAGAGGTAAAAAAAAAAAGTGCCATCTCACGGTAGCGCGGTGATTAGTCAACTGGTCTGTTGAGAATTTGTATCAGAAATTTTTTTTTTCTGTCAGGAAAAGAAAAACGGCACTTGCGTAGTGCTGATCACATTACCCATTATAGAGCGGAATATATGAACAATAATTTTGTATTCACTTTACCCACACGTGCGTATGGCGAGGTTTTCTTTCTTTCTTTCTTTCTTTCTTTTTTTCTTTATTTCTTGCTTTCTTTCTTTCTTTCTTTCTTTCCCCTCTTTTTTTACGTTCCTTGTTCTCTCTTTACACCAACATGTGAGGCAGGGCAGGGTTTTGTTTGATTATTTCTTTGTTTCTTTCTTTACACTAGAACATGGGTCATAGCAGGAATCTTTCCTTCTTTCTTTCTTTATCTTTATTTCTTTCTTTGTGTTTTCTTTCTTTCTTTATTTTTCTTTCTTAATTTTTTCTAAGACTACGCGTCTTTGAAATTTAGTTGTACAGACAAAACCCCTGGATTCAAAAGACGATAGAGAGAGAGAGAGAGAGAGAGAGAGAGAGAAATAGAGAAGAGAGAGTGATCAAATACATTTTTGGACAGTCTATCATAGCTGCAACCAGGCATTGACAAGACAGATGAACATCAGTAAGAGCAGGAAGCCGTAG
Source organism: Megaustenia siamemsis (assembly GCA_032433765.1). Lineage (NCBI taxonomy): Eukaryota > Metazoa > Mollusca > Gastropoda > Stylommatophora > Ariophantidae > Megaustenia > Megaustenia siamemsis. The sequence goes on along the minus strand of JAVIAB010000092.1, from coordinate 46,023,333 downwards.
AGATCAAGGATCTGCTATGTTATACAATATGGGATTAAATGCCTTCTCTTCTCTCTGTCAAGACTTTCATTTTTTCCGAAAAATACATCACTCACCTCTAACTCTGTTGATATTTTATGCGTCTCTTTTTCTAATCTTCAGTATCAGCACTAACAGTTTCTCTTACAATAATTCTTAATCATGTTTGAAGCCTCTTCATCTCCTCGTTATTTAGATTAACTTTCTGGTCTAGTTGGGCTCACTTAAACTCGTTGTTTTGTCTAACGTCTAGTTTGACTTCAATTCGTGTATTCAGTTTCTGAGTTTCAACAACAGCGCAGAAATTAAAATGCGGATTTTACAACATCGTTAATGCTAAGTTTCGTTTGTGGCAAATAATGACGCCGTCATCGCAGTGTTTGATCAAAGGTTATGGCAAAAGTCGGTGAGAGAGGGAGAGAGAGAGAGGGGAGCAAAAGTAGGAAAGATGAAGAGAAAAAGGAGAGGGAGAGACATGGAAATAGAGATAGGGAGGAAGAGATAAAGGGAGGGAGGGATTGAGGGAGGGAGAGAGAGAGAAGTTAGGAGGGGAGGGAGAGAGAGAGAACTTAGGAGGGTGAGGGAAAGAGAGAATGAGAGAGAGAGAACTTAGGAGGGTGAGGGAAAGAGAGAATGAGAGAGAGAGAGAGAGAGAGCTTAGGAGGGTGAGGGAAAGAGAGAATGAGAGAGAGAGACCAGAAATTAGTACTTGAGGGCTAAAATATTTACCATGGCAGCAACAGGCTAAGTGCGGTCAGCGAATTACAGCTGACTGCATGTGTCGGAATTTGGCTGCAACAGTCCACGTCCATGCGGTCTCCATAAAAACAATTAGTCTAGCCAAGCAAGTAGGTATTGAAGGGGAAGGCAACGCAACACCCAAACTCCATTCCGATGACGAGTGTAACGGGCCGAAAGTCTGAGATGTCGGAGATTGCTGTAAACTAGCATCACAGTGCATCCATGCTCCCTTAACGCCCTTATAATGTTAACTTGAATATATTGCGTCGTACACGCTAGAGCTCGTGGCTATGAGATGACCAATAAGTTAACGGAGTCTGTATACACACAGGAAACCTTACAATTGAACACGCGGGGCATTTCGAACGTCAAAAGAATGGAGGAAGACGGCGCCATGAGGGGCGAAAGCAGGAAAACCATTCTGAGTGACAAAGAACTCAACACGTTCAATCAATGCAGGACGGGAGCAATTAGTAGATGAACACTTCGATGTTTGCTGGAACGGGCGGTAGAGCGGACATGGGAATGCGCCAACTGCGATGACGCATAATGAAGATGAAGAATAGGCGTCAGATGAGCGCTGAAGACAAAAAAAAAAAAGGAGAAAACGTGAGTTAGTTACTTCTTGCAGACCAACATTTCTGACATTTTCTGTCAATATCCCAATCTTGTTATGCTTCGTTGTTTTTGTGTCACGTTTTATGTATCAATTATTGAGAACTGCTCTATCTCTCCCTTCCTCGCTCTTTATCCTTCTCTCTCCCTGTCTCTCACCCTCACTCTTCCTCTCTTTCTCCCTCTATCGCCATTTCTCTCCCTCCCTCCTTTTCTCTCTCCATTCCCCCTTCTCTCTCTGTCCAAAACCAGTCACGCCGTGCCACTTATTATGGTATTAGTGAAGACTTTTTTAAATGAAGTATTTCGCCATATTTTTTAGGTAATATGGTCAGCAAGACGCATGTACTTTTTCTTTCCAAGCAAACAAAAGCCAATTTAAGGCTGGATGGATCTAGAAGCCTTTGATCGAGATAGAACATTGCAATATTGTTTATGACCCTAGAATCTAATGTAAAAAAAAAAAAGTAAAGTACCCCCGTCACGCCAAGCGGCGTATAGGGAATATAGTGTTAGTGACCATAAATTTTACAGATCTTCGGCACATGATTTTTGGGGTAATGTGGTCGGTATTACGCCCGTGCCGCTTTACTTTCCCAGAAAAAAATCCGGTACCCATTAAAGGCTGGGTGAACCCGGAAGCCGTCGGTTGGGATCGAACCCTACCTCTTGTCCTTTGTAGTCCAATTCACTAACCACTGAGCTATCGCAGCTCCCTAGGATCTCATGTACAATTTGTAAAAATAGCAAGAAATTCAGCAGAAACTAGGAAGATCAAGATCGTGCGAAAAACGTTAGACTTGAACGTCAAAGAAAGTGCCCCGAGTGCACAACCGGGCCATAAGTGCACAGCCATTTGTTCCAAGCCCTGTTTTTCCCCACAAGCTTTATCACATAGTACCCTCAACATAATCGTTCTGTATAAGAATAGTCAATATGTTGTTATAAATAACGTATACCCCACATTCTACTCGAACTTGCGCTATATAAATAAACACATATTGATTAATATACTCTATTTAAATATAAAACTACCCAGTTTTTTATTTTATTTTTCAGGCAAATAACCTGAATATAACATCACGGTCTCCAGGATATATTTATAACATATTCATAATCAAATATCATTTAGTCACAAGAGCCGAGTGAGGGGAGGGCTGCATGTATCATTTATAGTTAGAAAATAAAGGGTTTTGTCCGTGGAAGAAGCAAATAGTTCACAAACTGTGAAATGTGTCTACATAGAATCGATACAGCTGAGCGTTGTCTCCCCTGCAGTGACGTTGTCTGTCTAATGTGTTCTCAATTGATTGTCCTCCCATTATACAAGAGATTTCTCTCCTCCACTTTGCCACTATAATTGCTGCGAACTATTTCGCCCGTATTCATTATTTACAAATTATGGAAAATTGATCATGAAATATAAAAATAAAGTGGAGAAAAGGTGGAAAAAATGGGTGCGGAGGAAATCTAAAATAGAGGATCGTTGTGTGAATATTTCTTTAATGAAATAATTTTTTAGGGGGTCGGTAATCTTGCGCGTGGGCACGTGATTAATTGCAATAGTTGCGCGTTAGCTACATGAATTACAAATTATTGGTTCGTTTCTTTCTATAATTTTTTTTTTAGCCGTCACCGTTATACCCAGAGAAAGAATTAACAGCGAGGAGGAGTACTTGCCTTCTCATTTTCAAATATTTCATTAGAAAAATATATCCCACAATTACAGCGTTGCATGAAGTCGTAATATCGCTAAAACATAAACAGAATATCAACATAATGATAGACCACCACCACCAGTCTTCTTTCGAACCGTAGCCGGTCCATAGGGCGTAGACCAAGAAACTCCCTCTCTTATCTGAATTTTTGTTCTAGCAGTTTTCAGTTCTTTTAAAGATATTTTATCAAATCTCGCCATTTGTCCCTGTTCTGTGCAAGCATGTTTTATCTCATTGAGGTAGTCAATTCCTGCTGCTCTTGCCTCTCTCATCAATGTTCTTTTCTCTGGGTCTTCTTCTTTTCCTCTTACCTGTTGTTTCCCACATGAGGGCTTGCTTTGCTATTCGGTTATTGTCTCTTCTCATCACATGTCCAACATATGACCATCAGGGCCGAACAAACTATCACTATTATCTACTGCTAATTTACACATTCTGTATCAGGTCTACATTTCATTAACAAAATCGTTTTTATGATAGCAGCTTGTTAAACCTCTGATCAACGGTTCTAACCAAGCCGGAGAGAAATAATTCCATCTTGGTTAAAACCGGAAATAATGATAGACAGCAGACAATTAAAACAGGTGGAGGAATTGTAATACCTAGGGAGTCTAGTGACAAAGGATGATTCACAATCAACAGAAATAGACTCAAGATGCAACAAAGTTTGTCAAATAATCGGACAAATATCGTGCTGTCCAAAAAGGAAATATCTTTAGAGGCAAAACAGCACTCTGCAACACAATCTTCATCCAAACTTTGTGCTACCAATGCCAGACAGAAACCCTAGATCTAAGAACTAGAAGAAACATCACCACTACCGAGATGACATGTTTTAAATGAATGTCAGGAAACAGCCTGGGAGATAAGATCGGAAATAAAGAACTTAAAAAATCTTCTTCTTCTTCTTCTTCTTCTTCTTCTTCTTCTTCTTCTTCTTCTTCTCCTTTCCTTCCTCATCTGCCTTTCAGCGTCGAGGGGAGATATAATTTGCGGTCTTTTGCTCTTCTGTTCGCCTCTGCTGCTGTTATGTTTCCTAGTGCTTTAATATTCCATCGACCCATCTTTTACGTGGTCGACCCTTGGTTCTGGTATTCTCACGTTTGTTGAAGGCTCGTTGTGTTGTGTTTTGTTCTTTCTGCCTTGTCACATAGCCAAACCATTTTATATGTTGTTTCCTTATATATTCTATGGCGGGGGCTATTCCTAGCTTTTTTCTCAGTTCTTCATTTCTGATCTTATCTCTCAGACTGTTTCCTTGTCATTCGTTTAACGCATTTCATCTCTGTAGAGGTTATTTTTCTTATTGTTTTTGCATCTAGGGTCCAGGTCTGGCATTGGTAGCACAACATTGGGATGAAGATTGTATTGTATAGTGCTCGTTTTGTCTCCAGGGTTATTTCCTTGTTGGACAATAGTGGTGATAACTGTCCAGTGATTTGACAAGCTTTGTTGCATCTTGATTCTATCTCTGCTGTTTGAGAATTATCGTTTGCCATTAGACTTCCTAGGTATTTGAATTCCTCTACTTGTTTTAGTTGTCTGCCTTCTATAGTTATGTTGATGTTCTGTTTATTTTTGGCGACATTCATGGCTTCTGTTTTGTTGATGTTGATTTTCATGTTGTATTTTGTGCTTGAGATGTTGACTTAGAAAATGCTGTAAATAATTCCCGCCGTAGAATACATAAAGAAATAACAGACAAAATGGTTTGACCACGTGATGGGACAAAAAGAACAAAATACAACACAACGAGCCTTCACTAAACGCTGCCGGAATACCAGACCCTTGAGTCAACCACACACACACACACACACACACACACACACACAAAACTTAGATTGATGGAATATTAGAAACATTTGAAAACATAACAGTAGCAGAGGCTAGCCGAGGAGCAAAAGACCGGAAATTATATCTCCTCTCGACGCTGAAAAACAAATGAGGAAGGAAAGAAAAGGAAGAAAAAAAGTAGAAGAGAAAGATTAAGAAGACAGCGTTACGAGCATATATCAATGCAAGTGAGCACCGCTTATACTGTCACTGGTCATTGAAAGAACATGTAACAAATTTACCCATGAAATACTTGTTGAATGTTCACTATTTGCTCAGCTATAGTTTAGAATGTTCACTATTTGCTCAGCTATAGTTTAGAATGTTCACTATTTGCTCAGCTATAGTTTAGAATGTTCGCTATTTGCTCAGCTATAGTTTAGAATGTTCGCTATTTGACCAGCTATAGTTTAGAATGTTCACTATTTGCTCAGCTATAGTTTAGAATGTTCACTATTTGTTCAGCTATAGTTTAGAATGTTTACTATTTGTTCAGCTATAGTTTAGAATGCTCACTATTTGCTCAGCTATAGTTTAGAATGTTCGCTATTTGCTCAGCTATAGTTTAGAATATTCACTATTTGCTCAGCTATAGTTTAAAATGTTCCTTATTTGCTCAGCTATAGTTTAGAATGTTCACTATTTGCTCAGCTATAGTTTAAAATGTTCACTATTTGCTCAGCTATACTTTATAATGTTCACTATTTGCTCAGCTATAGTTTAGAATGTTAACTATTTACTCAGCTATAGTTTAGAATGCTCACTATTTACTCAGCTATAGTTTAGAATGCTCACTATTTGCTTAGCTATAGTTTGCAGGAACATAAAAATAAGTATCAAAATAGTTTGCAAGTTTGAACAGCTCTGTTCTACTTTCTGTAGCGAAGAGCCTTCGAGCGTCTAGAAAGAAATGTAGTGTTATTGACATAACTTTACGGTTTGTTTTACAATAAAAACTAAATAGTGTTATACTTCTATAATGCATCACATACGTTGTCTTTCTCTTCCTCCTTTGCTCCTGGCTGCTAATGCTTGCAACAAGATGCAGTTGTCTGCTAATAGAAGCATATTATTAATGTTAATGTAATTTTGTTTTCCTAGATGCAGCTCATAATTGACACTCCATGTACTCTTTCTTCACTACATTTACTCCAATATATGATTCTTTTACTTTCAGTGTTCTTCTTTGATATTTGATTTCAGTATTTTTTAAAAGTGATATTTGATATAAATTGACACCACAGAGATGAGATGTCTGAGAAAAGCGCTTAGAATGACCAGGGAGACTGAATGAGAAACGAGGTCATGAGAGACAGTGTATGCATTGAGCCAATCATAAGTTGCTCACAGAAACAACAAATAGACTGGTTTGCCCATCTAGACAAAGTGCCGTGTGATTCCTTACCATACATCATCATCATCATGTGCCACACCGGTTGGCGTAGGCGATCCTGTCCTTCCACAATCTTCTATCCACAGTGCATCGTATAAGTTCAGTTGTTGACTGTTGTCGTCCGCGATCTATCTTTCCTTTTATTTTGCCATTTGTAACCAAGTACTCCAACTTTCCTCTTCTCATGATGTAACCGTCGAAAAATGTTGATTGTTTCTTTCTAATGTTTTTGAGGAACTCCATTTTTGTGTTGGCCTCTTTGAGAATGTCCTCATTGGTCTTTTTAACTGTCCAGAAAACTTTGAACATTCTTCTGAGAAATGCGAATTCTGTAGCCTGTAATCGTCTTTTTATTTGTTTGTCTGTCCATGATTCGCTTCCATAGGTCAGAATTGGTTCTATATAGAACCTATGAACTCTCTTTCTCATTCCTATTGACATATAGACTCAAGATGCTCAAGATTTGTTGCATAAGATATTTTTCATTTTCTGAAATGCTATTTTGGCCTGATCTATTCTACTTTTTATTTATGTGGTGCATCTTCCATTTGATGTTATTATTGTGCCCAGTTATTTGAAACGTTGCACTTGTTTCAAAAGTGTCCTGTTTATTTTTATGCTGCATGATGGGGATGATTGCTTCTTCGATTAACTATTACTTCTGTTTTCTTACTATCCAGACTGAGACCTTTCTTGTTGCTTTCTTTTACTATTATGTCTATCATTTCTTGTAGTTCATTCTCTGTCTCTGCTATTAAGACTGTGTCATCCGCATATCGTAAATTATTTATGTTGTGACCGTTGACTTCAATTCCTTTTTTGTCTACTATTGATCTCATAATATGTTCGCTGTAAAGTGAAAACAAATCCGGTGACAGAACACAGCCTTGTTTGACTCCTTGTTTTATAAATTGGAATTGTCCTGTTTGGTTGTTAATTCGTATAGCTGCTGTTAGCTGCCAGTACTTGTTTTTTATGACTCGCAGATCAATGCCATCAATGTTTAATTTCTCCAGCATATTGATTATCTCCATATGCTTTACTTTGTCAAATGCTTTTGTGTAGTCTATAAAGCACATATATAGATCTTTCTTTACATATATATATATATATATATATATATATATATATATATATATATATATATATATATATATACCACAACGATGCAGGAAAACACAAATGAACTATCATCAATAGCCAGCAAAATTGGGCTTGAGATCAATCATGAAAAGACTAAAGTCATGAAAAGTTTAATTCCAACAGACGACAAAATATACATCGAAAACAAACCAGTGGAAGAGATCGATCACTTTATCTATGTTGGAAGTCACATTGATCGAGAAGGGGATACAAGCAAATAAAATAGAATCAGAATAGCTGAAGCAGCAATGTCTTTCAGAATCCTTGAAAAGTTGTGGAAATCAAAACTCATCAGCACAAACACAAAACATAGACTATTCAAATCAAATGTACTATCAACCCTTACGTATGCGTGTGAAAGCTGGAAAACAACAAGAGATATATAAACAAAGTTGAACGCATTCGAAAATAAATGTCTAAGGAAAATACTTGGTATAGCGTGGAACAAATTCAAAACAAACGAGGAAATTAGAGAAATCGCCAATCAACCACTAATATCTTCAGTAATAAAGAAAAGACGATGGTCATATGTTGGACATGTGATGAGAAGAGATAATAACCGAATAGCAAAGCAAGCCCTCAAATGGGAAACAACAGGTAAGAGAAAAATAGGAAGACCCAGAGAGACACTGAGAAGAACATTGATGAGAGAGGCAAGAGCAGCAGGATTCGGCTCCCTCAATGAGATAGAGCTGCTTGCACAGAACAGAGACAAATGGCGAGATTTGATAAAATATCTTTAAAGAAATTGAAATTGCTAGAACAAAAATTCAGACAAGAGAGGGAGTATCTTGGTCTACGCTCTATGGGCCGGGTACGGCTCGAAAGATCAATAGATAGATAGACTATATACCATGCATAGCATATATTAAAAGAGCAGAAGTAAAAGAACAAGAGGCAGGCCTAGAGTAAGATGATCCATCGATAGCATAAACGCTACAAAAACAATTGGCAATGATTGAAGCTGCCAGAAGGGCGAGAACTTTGCATCTCCCTCGGCATCAATAAGGGTGCAAGAGAAAGTGAAGAAAGAAATTTTTAAAAAATGATAATTACCCAATTAATTGGTTTTCTATGTTGAATCTGCTCTTATCCTGAATGCTACAACGAATCTCTAGGACTTTGCTCTGAACAAATAAAATCTCGATAAACATTTTTGTTGCTTGTGTTAATGAGATAAAACAAGGAGAGCAGAAATGTATGCGATGAAGGTCTGACGGAGATAAATGAGGAAAAATGCAATTCTATAAAACTAAAGAGCTTATAAAAATCAACGTCTATAGAATAAAGACATTCGCGAACAAAACAGTGGGAACATGAAAACGAAAATGGATGGTTCTTGGCAGAGGCGTATCTAAAGTACATAGCTTCAAAGGTGGGTATTTTATTGAACGCTTTCATCTGCTTTATACGTGTATTTGATCTTCAATGTAAAAGTAAAGATTCCCTCGCCTGCTTTGCTAGGCTTTAGGAGAATATGGTGTTAGTGACCAGATTTTTCTAAAACCACGGCACATTTTTGGGTGATACGGTCGGTATTACGCCAGGCCGCTTTTACTTCCAAGAAAAATCTCTGGTACCCATTGTTTGAGGCTGGGTGAACCCATAAACCTTCCCGGTCCGAAAAAAAATCCGCGACTTCTGGGGATCGAACCCAGCCCCTTCTGAACAGGAAGGGAGCATACTAACCACTCAGCCACCAAGCACACTAACCACTCAGCCACCAAGCACACTAACCACTCAGCCACCAAGCACACTAACCACTCTGCCACCAAGCACACTAACCACTCAGCCACCAAGCACACTAACCACTCAGCCACCAAGCACACTAACCACTCAGCCACATAGGATCCAATGTAACATCATTTTATTGACTGCAGCCCGAAGTAAACACCCGTCACAGAACACTCACGTAGTTATGTCTATGATTCTTGAGGGCTGGAGAGAGATTAAATGAAAGCGAATAATTTTCAGTCCGATGCGAACATTTCGTGTCATGTAAAGATTTCCGAACAACACTCACGGTAAAGCTAAACACTAATGCTACGTAATGGAAGTAAATATCAGTTCAGCTAATGTTACTAAAATGCTCTCATATCCAAAGCACCATGATCTCGTTAATATTCTACTAACATCAACGTTTTAGTCGGCACTGGCCAAACGAAAGTACATAAAGTACACAACATTGCGATCCCTTTTCAAGAGCTTTTAAAGCATCGAAAGGGGAGCCGCGATAGCTCAGTGGTTAGTGAACTGGACTACAAAGGACAAGAGGTAGGTTTCGGTCCCAAACGACGGCTTCCGGTTCACCCAGCCTTTAATGGGTACCGGATTTTTTTTCTGGGAAAATAAAGTGGCACGGGCGTAATACCGACCAAATTACCCCAAAAATCATGTGCCGAAGGTCTGTAAAATTTATGGTCACTAACACCATTTTCCCTATACGTCACTTGGTGTGACGGGGGTACTTTACTCTACCTTACAAATTCATCGAAAATCCAGCTTTGCAGATAAATACCATAGAGAAAGGAAGACGTAGAAGCGTTGGTGAGGAGTGGATACCGGTGCCTACGTCATTCAAGGGGACTTTCTCGTGTATTGTCACACTCGACAGGAAAAGTAGGGAACAGAACCAGGTCGTGGTTAACGCTGAGGTCAACGGTCTCATCTGCGATAACACCGATAAGAAAGATGCAGTCAACTATACAGACGGATCTGTAAGACGACACCAAAGAAGTGCATGGGCATTTACAGCACGCCCGGCAGGCACAATAGTCTACGAAAACAGTGGTGCATACGTCATGACCATGAGTAGCATGACAATGGAGGTGATGGCAGTGACCAAGGCATTCAAATGGTTAGAGTAACAAGACTACACCCACGCATGTATACTGAGTGATTCGATGAGCATGATAAAAAAAGTGGAGGCGGGCTCTGTACGCATGCAATGGGTAGAGTCATTGCAGAAGTCCTGAATACGTAAGGTCACCTTTGTCTATGTCCCTGGACATGCAGGAATACGGGGAAATGAGAGAGCGGACAGGCTGGCTAGCTGCGCTGTCGTTGAGGACGGGCAACCAATAGATCGGGCGGACATCATTAATGCCCTCCGAGATGTGGGAAGAGCACATGACTTCGACAAACACAGATCAACGTCACTTCTTCGGATGATAGAAATGGGAGTTAAGTTGGGCACAGCCAGAAATGAGGAACTTAGTGCCCGTGTAAGAAGACTTATCAACCAACACAGAACTGGAGTCGTCATTCGCTGGACACTGCGGGACTTGCTGAGGAGGGGATCTGAGCACCTATGGACATGTTCGGAGTGAAATGATGATGACCCGCAAATAACTCAATAACTCAATAACTTATTGAATGTTCCTGAATCTAGTGTATGTATTTGACATTGATAGCACAGTGTTGGATAAAGGTTGTGTATGAAAGCGATTTGTTTGGTTTTTTGCTTCCATTATGATTTCTTTGATAAAGTCAGTGCCACTTGGTCAATAATCTTATATGATTTACTGCTCCTGAGTGTATTTTTGTTGTCAAATGCCACAAGTTTCCTATCATTTGAATTCTTCTTATTGCTTTACCTCAGCGCTGTCCAGTGTGTTTATATATAATAGGGCACATCTGACTGATGACCGGGGAGAACGCGGGCACCAAGTTACTTATTGAAATAATAATAACAATATTAATAATAATACTATTCGTAGTAATATTGCTGTAATTACAATTAAGAAATGAAACCTTAAGCCTGATAAAATAGTGTTCTCTCGCTCTCTCTCTCTCTCTCTCTCTCTCTCTCTCTCTCTCTCTGCGATCAAGACTCACTCAGAGTAGGATTCCAAACTCTCACACGAAGGCAGCTGCCTATTTAAGTGAATTGATCGACCCCACAGACAGAACATCATAATTAGAGTCTGTTATATCCACTCTGCCTGAATACCTGTTAAAACGTTGCACTGTGTTCTGCGCCAGTGGCCCAGTGCATCCGATTTCAGCCAGGATTTTATTCAGGTTTGCTTTCCTTAGCTTTTGATTGTCCCTCATCTTTCTGCAAGGCAGCAGATGATCTTTTCTGTAGGGGGATTCTGCCCTTAGATGGTCGGCCGTCTCCGTTTATGAGCACCATCTGCCCGAGTCACTAGTGGTGACTAACACAGACATGCACACAACGATATGAGGCATGACTAACATTGACACACACCAAGATATGAGATATGACTAACACAGACATACACACACACTAAGATATGAGATATGACTAACACGGACACACTCTAAAATATGAGATATGACTAACACAGATACACACACTAAGATATGAGATATGACTAAACACAGTCATGCACACACAAAGATATGAGACATGACTAACATAAACATGCACTCACAAAGATAGGAGATGTGACTAACAAAGACATGCACACACAAAGATATGAGATATGACTAAACACAGACACACAAATATATGAGACACGACTAACATAGACAGACACACATTCAGATATGAGATGTGACTAGCATGGACATACACACAAATCTATGAGACATGACTAACATAGACATGCACACACAAAGGTATGAGATGTGACTAAAATAGACATGTACACAAGGATATGAGATGCGACTAACATAGACATGCACACAGAGATATGAGATATGACTAACATCGACATGCACACAAAGATATGATATATGACTAACACAGACATGCACGCACAAAGATATGACACATGACTAACACAGACATGCACTAAGATATGAGATATGACTAGCATGACACACACCAAGATATGAGCCATGGCTAGCACACACACACACACACACACACAAACACACACACACAGAGGCTAAGATATGATCCGTGGCTAGCACAGAAGCACATTAAGATGTGAGCCGTGGCTAGCACAGAAACACATTAAGATATGAGCCATGGCTTCACGAAAACACACCAAGATATGAACCATGACTAGCACTGAAACACATTAAGATATGAGCCATGGCTAGCACGGAAATACACCAAGATATGAACCATCGCCAGCACAGACACACACTAAGATATGAATCATGGCCAGCCCAGACACACACCAAGATATGAGCCTTGGCCAGCACATACTCCCACTAAGATATCAGCCATGGCTATCACAGACACCCACCAAGATAGGAACCATGGCTATTACATACACACACAAAGATATGAGCCATGGTTAGAACAGACAATTACCAAGATATAAGCCACGACTAACATATACACTTGGTAACGTCCACTAAAGTTTGTCTGAGGTTCTTGGTAAAGTTTCTACTGACGACCACGAAGATCCAAAACTTGCAGGCATGGTGGGCGTGGCTGACGTGCTGGAAGATCAGCCGGATATGACCTTCAGAGAATGTCAATTTCATGTCCCCTGAGTTTTGAGTCCGCATCAGATAGTACAGTCTGGCCACGTGGCTGGGTGCGTGCATGATGATATGAGACAGAGACAAGGCAAATAGCATCCTAGCCAGATAAACCTGGGCGCTAGCTCGCACTGAGCTCCACGAGGATCGTTGATCGGTTTCAGCTCGGAAACTTCCAGCATCGGCAGGCCACTGAGCTTCTTCCACCGGGACTTGTGTATGATGGACAGAACGAACGTGGAGAGCATGACAGTAATGGCGATCAGCGGTAGTAGCGACGTTACTTCCGAGTCAATGTAGGTGATTATGTGCAAGAACATCAGCCTTGGGCTTGGCAAGCATTTCTCAAGACCTATCTCGTTTTGCGTTACCTCAGTAGCAACAGCAGTGGCCATACACAGCAACAACGACAAGACCAGAATGCACATGACCACGATACTGGCGCGTCGCCTTGTGCACACAACCACAAAGCTTGTTGGATGACATATGGTGATATAATTCTCCACTGTTATGTTATCTAAGTACCATACGGACAGAAAGCTAAATACGTAAGTGGCGAAAAACGAATTCTGCAAATTTTTATCTTGGCCGTTGGGCTTTGTTCAAACGCAAACAAGCGTCCATCTCGGTGCGTCCATTTTTTAATTAACGTTAATGTTGGCTAAGTAATATTTACCAACATAAAGTATGTCGAGGACGTCATTGCATCCGCGTTGGACTACTGAATATGTTGGTCCCCTATCTTTAAGCCTATGTCGATCCCCCCCCCTTTTTTTCCGTCCCTTTTCTTCCCCTATGTGATATTCATGACTTCCGTTTTATCAATGCTCATTCTTATGTCAAACTGTCTGCCCGATGGTCTAATTTATTTAGATACTCTTGCGGGTTTTCTCTGTTTTTTTGTGTGTGGGTTAATTCTTAGTGGTCATATGTGCTCACTTCCTACGTCTGTATTAGCTTGAAAAATAATCTATTTTTTAAAAATAAGGACAGATTTGACATATAAATAAACGCGTTTCGGATACAAACATTTGCTCTTCAGCTCTTAGTACTTTTAGTCTGCAGTGATGCTTATTAGAGTTTGTATTTTTCCCCCAATCAATATATGCATAGTTTGTGTGCCATCTTGCACTCGTCACTTACCTGATGTTTTTCCATTGATCTGCCCTTTCTAAGATCAAATCAGACTAACATATAACAACAAACTTCTAACAAGAAATAGATATAGAACGCTCAAGTGTAATTCGCTCTTCTAGCAAGACACGTGGTCATTTACCAGCGATATTATGTAATTTACTTGTCATGCCACATTCAGTGTGGACTTTACTCTGCTTCAGAAATTGCTGGATCTAAAACAGTTTAATATATGTAGCTGTAGAAACTATCAACTCGGTCGTATAAAAGTGCAATCGCCTTTCTTGTGGCAAAAAACGATCGTTTTCCTAGCTCTTTGTCAAGGTCATAGTTAACGGGAGGAAATGGATGAGAAATTATTGCTACTGTTTGGTGGGTAGGGGTGAGGGTGGAGTTGACTTTATCCATCCTTTAAGTTGTGATTTTTTAAAATGAATATTGTTGTTGTTTGCGAGACTACTGTTTCAATATATATATATTTAAAATGTACTTAAGCCATATTTAGGGCCGCTATTCACAATTTCTTTAAAAAAAAAATGTGTATCTTTAAGTTCTTGTGTTTGAATAAAGACGTTTAAAACATACCATGTTTGCTGCAACTGATTTATATCTGCCTTTAATAATATAAATATATTAATAAAAATATTTGTACTTGATTCACCTTTTAGTTCCGTTTTACAGGCCGTACTTGATAATAATGCCTGATGATGTCAACGGCGACGATGATAATGAGAATTATAATGACGCGAGAACACTAATAATACGGGGTAAAGGTGGGGGGTTATAGCGAGAAGAAAGCGTAATTGAACAAAAATCAATATAAAATTATTGGTCTGTTGCAAAATGTTGTGTTGGGAGTTCCTCATGCGTACGTGTTCACTCGAGCGATCTTCGTTGATGCAATGAATCGCTCCCACTGCATGAAAGGGAACCTCCAATAGCACGATTCAGTGCACGATCGAGCTGGCAGTTAGCGCTTTATTGACACACCCATGAGTCACCCAGGCGTGCTTACAGGCAGGAATCAATGCAAAGTTCACCACTCTGACATCTGGCCTTTTACACCTTTGTGTGTTGTCCTTGAGGGGAAAACAAAGAGAGAGAGAGAGAGAGAGAGAGAGAGAGAGAGAGAGAGAGAGAAAGTTAGAGAGTGAGAGAGTTGAAGTGAGGGAAATCAGTAAATGAAAATGAGAACTGAAATTTTGAAGGAGTTATGGATAGACAAACCAGACGTGTTTGGACTGTTTTAAATCTACGATGTTTGTAGAAGTGTTTGGACAATTTCTAATCTACGATGTTTGTAGGCGTGTTTGGACTGGTTCTAATCTGCGATGTTTGTAGACGTGTTTGGACTGTTTTAAATCTACGATGTTTGTAGGCGTGTTTGGACTGTTTCTAATCTACGATGTTTGTAGGCGTGTTTTGACTGTTTCTCTTCTACAATGTTTGTAGTCGTGTTTGGACTGTTTCTAATCTACGATGTTTGTAGAAATGTTTAGACTGTTTCTAATCTACGATGTTTGTAGGCGTGTTTGGACTGTTTCTAGTCTACGATGTTTGTAGAAGTGTTTAGACTGTTTCTAACATATCACCCAGTTGTGTGCTAATTAGCCTGAAGCTGGAACTGCCACTGGATGCAGGTGCAGATAACTCTAGTTACTCACTGCTGAACTTTTCTATCAGGTTCAAAGAGTATAAATTTAGATCCTTTTAGCTGCAGTTAATTTTCTTTTTTCATAGTTTCTTTCTTCTTTTGCATCTTCTTCTTTTTTTATTTTTTTGTGTGTGCCAAAATGCGGCCTTGTCGCCTTGTCAGATCTATCAAACTGTTATGATAACGATCTCCCAAACAGTGCCGGCAGACTCATGGGAAAGATGAAAGAGCTTTGTCACGCTAACTGGTTGCTTATAGGAGGTATGGTGTTAGTGTTCATATTTAAAAAAAAAAATTCAGCACATTGTTTCTGTGGATGGTCGGCATTACGCCAGCGCCTCATTTTTTTACCAGAACATCCCGTTACAAATTTAAGGCTGGGTGAGTCTGAAAGCCGTCGATCAGGATCAAACCCGACCTCTTGCCCTTGGTAGCCATAGTCACTAACCACTAAGCTACAGCGGCTCCTGGCAGCCTCATAGGTCCTGCAATATTTGTTTAACCATATCAACATATGTCGCGGTGGATAACTATAGGTCGTTTCAAAATATTTTGAAGGTGTTTAAAATTCCATATCTCTGCAACCAATTGATTGATAATGCTGAAATTTTGCATATGGTCTTGTGATTTTTTGGTCCCAAGAAGTACATTCATTTCCTCACCAACAAACGTATAGTTTTAAATATTCTTTATTTGAAGTATACAAATTTAAGGCATTTTGGTCAAACCATATATTTGGAGGAATTACCGCTTCATATGAGTGAGCACCCACGGACTTGTCATCTTGAACGTAATGCGCGCCAATTTCCCTGTTTTAAGCACTAAAAAACACATAAAACGCGTCATAGTTATAATTTTATATCCGGTGCATCCCATTTCCTGTCGTTTTGTTGTGATTTATGTGCAACGGCGTATCCTAATTATTGGGTAATTTCGTTAAATTTGTGATCTGTTAGTCAATGGGTATAAAAGTAAAGTTCCTTACATTGCAATCAGTGGCAATAAAGGTGTATACATATTTTTGCATAGAAGCTAAGCGTGGAAAACTGTATCGAAGCATCTCAAAGCCAGAAAAGAGAACTATTCACGCATTGGGTATAAGCAAACGCTTTTTCAAACAAGTGCTTAAAGCTAACGGAGTGTCCAGTTCAATCAAGACTAGGACGCTAGGAAGAAAGAAAGTAGTAGATAGTTTTGACAAGGAAGTGATTAGAAGAGCAATTTGTAAAATGTTCGATTCCAAAGAAACTGTGACTTTAAGAAAACTGAAAATTCGACTGAGAGCAGAAAATGACATTGTTGTGTCGAAAACAACATTATGGAGAACTGTTAGAAGCATCGGTTTTACGTTTAGAAAGTACGATAGTGGTAGAAATGTCATCTGCGAGAAGCCGCACTTAGTTTCTATGAGGAGTAAATATTTACGTGAAGTACGGGAAATGCGTAACCAAGGTTATGATATTGTATTTCTAGATGAATCTTGGATAAATTCTCATCACACAAGTGCAAAGGAATGGCAGTTATCAGATGGAAGTATTAAAAGATGTGTACCCACTGGAAAAGGACAGCGTATTATAATGGCACATGCAGGCAGCCGAAAAGAAGGGTTGGTGAAAAATGCAGAACTTATATTCACCTCTAATTATACTGACAACAGGGACTATCACACCGAGATGAATGGCCATATATTTAGAGAGTGGATTGAAAATACTCTTCTTCCAATTCTAGACAGACCATCCTGTCTGGTAATGGACAACGCGTCGTACCACAACGCTGTGGCAGAAGAAGACAAAATTCCTACATCTACCAGTACAAAAGATGTTATAAAGATTTGGCTAAGAAAGGAAGGCATTCCATTTAACGAGGGATTTTTGAAACCTGAATTACTGTCACTTGTTAAGAAATCGCAAAAGACCAAAGTATTCCAAATAGACAAAATCGTTCAACAGCATGGTCATACGTGCTTGAGACTGCCCCCTTATCATCCACAATTAAACCCCATTGAACTCGTTTGGGCAAAAATTAAAGGGCAGGTGGCAGCTGAGAATACAAGTTTTAAACTATGCGATATAAAAGGACTGACATATGCTGCTCTATCACAGATTGACAAAGATTTTTGGTGCAAATGTGAAGATCATGTCTTAAAAGAAGAAAATGACTATTGGAAAAAAGATGGACTATCGTTCGTTCAGCCCAGATTAGTAATCAATATGTTAGACTCCTCTGATTCAGAATAAATGAAATAATAATGGACGTTTTTATATGTCCGCATGATCAATCTTTAGCTAAAGTTGATAACGTTTTGAAAATGTAAAGATTCTTGATATGTGTACTGCAGGCATGCAAAGAAACTAAATCACTTTCATATGTCTTGTTTACGTAAAATAATGAAAGTCACATGGAAAGACATAAAACGAACAATGTAGCTCTTTACAGTGAAGAGGATCCCGTGCTTACATCGGACTCTTTAGTCACATGCGTACCCATAAACAATAACTTTGCTTGATATGTCATGCTCGTTATCGCTCGCAACGGATAATTAATTTTTTAAATGTATTCTTTGTTGTATATTGTTTAAATAGTTTTCATTAATGGAACTGTTTATACGCTGATTTGTTTTAGACCGTCTGTAAAGGCTATAACATTGACATTCTCATAGTATTTTAAAGAAAGTAAACAATAGAAAGTAAACAGTTGATAAACGCCTCCAACTTTCAAGTTGTGTAGAGACGCCTATGTCGAGAAGCTGATTTCCATTAATGTACGGTAAATTATTTTCTCCAGGAGCAAAAAGATCCGTAAATTCACTGAGATCAAAGGAAAGTGCTGCTTCATGATGAAGCATACTTCCTACATCATTAAATTTTGTGAAATCGGTGGGACCTTGGAAAAACAAGGCCAGATGCAAAAAATCAAGTTTGTAAGTGCAGGGAAAGAGGAGATATTTCATGTTAATCGTGAACATTTAGATTTGAAACGACCAATAGACTACAGATTTGAAGCATTTGTTCTTTTTTATCACCGGTTCCATAGCAAAGTTCGTTCTTGTAGGCTGTCATTTCTTGATAGATGGCCTAAAAGTCTACACTGACCTGTTCTGATTCGAAATATAATGTTCTGCCAGTGTCTATGCAGCTGCTGCCAGCTTCTTGACTCTATCAAGTCGATTTCCAAGAGACCGCTTGTAACTAATGACTTTTACACAGCGTCAAACATAACTAGTGACGTAAAAACTCTTTCTGTACGTTTCGACGCACTGTGCGTCATACCGAATTCGGTCGCGTACGTTTAGCCGCACAGTGCGTCATACCGAATTCGGTCGCGTACGTTTAGCCGCACAGTGCGCCACTCTCAAGTTCATTAGTGTAAATCATCATCAAACCATGTTTTTTTTACATATCTTGTACCGTCTTGGTATTGGTGAAATCTAATACCTGGTTCAATTATCTAAAAATTCATGTATTATATGTTATGTGTTAGATATATAAATAAACCCGCTTCAGCTTGACAAACTTGTAGATAATAAATTCAGGATACATTTTATAAAGTATCTGCTGTATCGTTAAACAAGAGCATCTATCTTTAGTGAATCAATTTATATATATATGTGTGTGTGTGTATATATATATGTGTCACAGAAGATGGAAAACTAGACAGAGAAATTGACATGAGAATACAAAAAGCAAATGCTGTCACATACCAGCTTTCACCATTGCTAAGACATCCAAACATTTCTATGCCAGCTAAACAACAAATGATAAATAACATCTTCATACCAACTTTGTGCTATGAAAGTCAAACATGGACCCTTTCTAAATCCCATTTAAGAAAGATCAATACATGTGAGATGCGATGCTTGAGAAAAGTAACAAACAACACAAGAAGAGATAGAATACCAAATGAAACCATAAGAAAAACAGTAGGAACAAACCCTGCCAAGAATATATAGAACAACAACAACTTAAATGGTTTGGCCACCTGGTCAGAATGAATCCTCACCAATCACCATCAAGGGCGTTCTTCTCGAGAATGCATGGGAAAAGACCAAGAGGAAGACCCAGAAGAAGATGGATAGATGCAGTGACAGAGACATGTAACAACAAAGGAAAATCACTAATTCAGACAATTCGAGCAGCACAAGAACGACAAATGATATAAATCACGACACCTTTTAGGTATCAGTGAAAGAGAAAAGAAGAAGAAGATATATATATGTATGTGTATATATATATGTGTGTGTATATATATATATGGGTGTGTGTATATATATATATATATATATATATATATATATATATATATATATGTATATATATATATATGTGTGTGTATATATATATAAGTATGTGTGTGTATATATATGTGTGTATATATATATATATATATATATATATATATATATATATATATGTATGTGTGTATATATATGTGTGTGTGTGTGGGTGTATATATATGTAGATTGATTTTTAAAACCAAGACAAATTTTGTCTCTGAAACCTCTTCTGTTACACTTATTGCTTGTTACGTTCGCCCGATGACTAAAGGAGTAAACCTTTTTGTCATTCGCCTGAAAAATGACATTAAGTGGGCGTGTCTGTGTTGTGGTTTGCAGTACAACTGTGATATTTGCGCTTCTCGGCCCAACACATCCAACTTCAGCACGTGTTACACTTTTAAAAAGCTCCTGTACGGAAAGAGTTAACTGTTTCCTGTTTAGTGTTACCGAGCAGGAACATGGTTTAAAATATTTACAACCTTTAGTTTCTACAAAGGGAGACATGGATGCAATTCTTAATTATCGTCGGATTTAAGAAACTGCGCTTGTTTGTTACATACATCTGAACCTGCCTTCAGACACGTATTCTGTTATTTAAAATAACAAATAAACAAATAAAGTAAAATAAACATGCCCAATATAACCGTAGTGGACCACACGAGTCTGACTCCATAGCTCTGCATTCAAATACTATGTAGCTAACTCTAGGAGCTTGCATCGAGATAATAAACTCAGCTCAACCTGGCTCCCCATGAACAGAGAAGGGTAGTAGTTACCATAAATACATAAAAATCAGACGGCCATTGCCTGACCCATATCTTCAGGGTCTTTCGTCCGGTACTTCGTGTATCGATAAAGCCAGACTCCAGACAACCCTGAATGTAAAGATGTTTTGGTTATTTCCTCATAAAATTGCAAACGCAAACATACCACGAGTTATCATTATTCTTCATCAGCAAATTTCTGTCCTCATAAAAAGTCGAAGAGCTGTTGAAAAAGTGATAAAATATTTTATCTCAAACACCATTATGATAATAAACCGCATAGTGTTAGCTTTATGTACCTAACAGCGCTTGAACGGCGCATACGAAACAATTTAGAATACTTCACGTAAATATATACAACATGTTATTGTACTGCATGAATAACGTAAGGATAATTTAATATTGTAATAGACTCACTGAAGATAGATGCTCGTGCTTATCTGGCAGATACTTTATAAAATGTGTCCTGAATTTATTATCTACAAATTTGTCAAGCTGAAGCGGGTTTATTTTGTCACTGAATTCAAGATTAACAGCAGATTTGCTGATAACAGTGAGCGGTTCAGCTCCACTTCGTGCCGCAGCTTGATGGAATGGTCCAACTGTGACACAATGCAGGAATTAATTTATAGATACAGGAAGACGGCGGGGAAGATACAGTTTTGGAATGGGGGGGGGGGAGGTGAAATGTCTAAACCTTCCATGGGTCAGAGGTTGAATTAACACAAATAGAATTATCAAAGTTTATTATTCCATTTCGGGTTTTTTTTTTTTTTTTGGGGGGGGGGGGGGGAAGGGAGGGGGGCCGGGAACTGTTTAGGTGCGCTCTGTAATGTTGTCTTTCCCAGGTTTTTGTTGGAGGAAGCGATCGTCATGGGATACAAACATAAGAGCGACAACAAACATGTCCATATCTCTAAATTTGATTACGTTCAAAGAATATCTATACCGGAAGTTATAACTGGATTATATCACTTTCGTTAACTTAGGAATGCGTTTATTTTATAATCCTTTTTTAAATAAGATATGTTTTTTCTGCATTGACCCAACATAGTCATTTGTAATGCGGATGAGTTTGGGAGAAAAAAAAAACAACCAGCCATGCTTCATTACCTTCTATAAATGTGTTCCATAAAAGGAGCGTTAACTTTAGATATATTATAATTTGTCATCATAATATAAGGAGTGTTAACTTTAGATATATTATAATTTGTCATCATCATATAAGGAGCGTTAACTTTAGATATATTATAATTTGTCATCATAATATAAGGAGCGTTAACGTTAGATATATAATAATTTGTCATCATAATATAAGGAGCGTTAACTTTAGATATATTATAATTTGTCACCATAATATAAGGAGCGTTAACTTTAGATATATTATAATTTGTCATCATAATATAAGGAGCGTTAACTTTAGATATATTATAATTTGTCATCATAATATAAGGAGCGTTAACTTTAGATATATTATAATTTGTCACCATAATATAAGGAGCGTTAACTTTAGATATATTATAATTTGTCATCATAATATAAGAAGCGTTAACTTTAGATATATTATAATTTGTCATCATAATATAAGGAGCGTTAACTTTAGATATATTATAATTTGTCACCATAATATAAGGAGCGTTAACTTTAGATATATTTTAATTTGTCATCATCATCATATAAGGAGCGTTAACTTTATATATATTATAATTTGTCATCATCATCATTGAGTGCCGTCTCCGCATCGAAGGTTGGCTCCATTGAGCGCAATTGCACTCTGTCTCTTGCTTTGATGGTGTAGATTGTCATAGGTTAACTTGTCCATCTTATGATGTTACTCGTCCATGTTAGTCTTGGTCTACTTCTGCCTCTTTTACCTTGTATTTTCCCTTCCAATATTATTTTTATTAGGCTGTTGTGTCTTTTAACATGCCCAAAAATATCATTTGTCTTGTTCTTATTGTGTTTAGTAGTTCTCTTTTCATTTTTAGTTGTTTTAAATCTTCATTGTTTGTTTTCTTTTCTTTCCATCCAATTCTACCTATTCTTCTATAAATCCACATTTCAAAGGCTTCAATTTTCTGTTCTGTTTTCTTGTCTAATGTCCATGTTTCTGCACCATACAGGAATATTGAGAAGACATAACATTTTGCTATTCCTGGTTTTAGCCCTGTTGTTACCTGTTTTGATGTTAGTATATTTTTCATGGCATTAAAATTACTTTTTGCCATACCTATTCTTTTGTTTATTTCAGTTGTACATTTTCCATCACTGGTTTTAGTGTGTCCCAGGTAGTTGTAGCTCTGAACTGTCTCCAGATGTATACCTTCAACTTTCTAATAATATATAAAAATAATATATGTAATATGTAACAATTATTATTTATTATTTTGTCAATATCTCCTAATGCAACAGAATACAACATGCTTTTCGTTCTCAACTTTCAAGTGACCTACGTTTGATTATTTATCTCTTCAATAGGATAAAACTAGGCATTTGGTTTCATCATGAAAGAAACAATCAACCGCAAACACGAGTGGAAGCGTACACTTTTGAGGGAGAGGCGATCACCATAACGTGACATGAACTCTCATTTAGTCCCAATGTCCACAAATTGTCCACCTGTTGGAGGATTATAGTCCCAATGTGCACAAATTGTCCAGCTATTGGTGGATTATAGTTCCAATGTGCACAAATTGCCCACCTGTTCGTGGACTATAGTCCCAATGTGCACAAATTGTCCACCTATTGGAGGATTATAGTCTCAATGTCCACAAATTGTCCACTTGTTGGAGGATTATAGTCTCAATGTCCACAAATTGTCCACCTGTTGGAGGATTATAGTCCCAATGTGCACAAATTGTTCAGCTATTGGTGGATTATAGTTCCAATGTGCACAAATTGCCCACCTGTTCGTGGACTATAGTCCCAATGTGCACAAATTGTCCACCTATTGGTGGATTATAGTCCCAATGTCCACAAATTGTCCACCTGTTGGTGGATTTCATTGATAAATGATCCATCTGGTGCAGGAGCTCGGAAGATATTCTCCTCCAGGCAAGAAAGCCCAGGGATATCCCTGGAATAATGTGCCGAGTGTTAATTAGCCTCGTTTAGCCTCACACGTTCACGAGAGCAGTATTTTCTCAAATATAGACAGGGAATGATGGGAACACGTGACATTAAAAATGGACACAGAATAACATTCTAATTGGCTGAAACACAACCATCTTTAGCAGGAAGGTCACCGGACAGAAAATACTTACCCAACTTTTGTGACGTTTTCAACTTTTACGAGTAGTGGCGGTTATGGGTAGAATAACGAATCAGTCTATAGTTTCAGCTTTAATGGGTACCTGATTTTTTTCTGGGAAAGTAACGCGGCACGGGCTTAATACCGACCACATTACCCCAAAAATCAAGTTCCGAAGGTCTGTAAAATGTATGGTCACTAACACCATATTCCCTATACGCCACTTGGCGTGACAGGGGTACTTTACTTTTACTTTACTATAGTTTCATAGCTGAAGACGTCACGATTATACGTATGTATTTCCCTGTCCTTCCCGCAGGCCTTATTACTATAGATTACTCTCGCTGAAATCAACATCATCATGTATGGTATGTTGTAGCGTCGGCGTCATTTCGTACCCAATTTTTTTTTTTTTTTCCTTTTCACAATTTCTTCAGTTCCTTTCACATTTATCCAACTTATTTCTGCTCTTCCACGCATACCTATTCCCCCCCCCCCCCCAAAAAAAAAAAAAAAAAAGAGATGTTATATTATATCATAAATGTGCTGCGTCTTATTTTATAGCAAGCAGCGATCTATGCGCTAATCCAATTCAAAACATCTTAATTAACCTCAACATTTTTATTGAGTGCCATGATTGGTCTTTTTTCTGTAATTTCTACTCCCTTGTTTATCTTCATCCTTCTATCTTTACTATCCTTTTTACGATCCTTCACCAATCCTTACTCCTCTGTTTGCCTTTCTTCTTTCAATCATTACATTACATGTTTACATTTAATTTTCACTCCTTATTCACCTGTTTGTTTTTCTTGCACAAATTATTACTTCCTTGTTTACATTACAACTTCCATCCTAACTCCTTTACCAGATTTGTTAAATCTGTTTCTAGGTCCATATCCGTAGGTGAAGTGTGAGTGGAATTTTGATCAGTTATGGTTCAGTCAGTGTTTTTGACGTTATCAGCGAGAAAATGAGTAATGTCAGGTGGAGATAATACAATCATATAATACATTATTTAAAAAAAAACTCTTAAAATGAATTGAGAGAGAGAGAGAGAGAGAGAGAGAGAGAGAGAGAGAGAAAGAGAGAGTGAAATAAAAGGAGATACAACAACGAACTATATAGCATTTTTTGTGTGTAAATTACAGGGTGGAGAAATAAATCATTTGAATCACCGCGCTAGAAAAAAAGTAAGTTCATTGAACATGTTTTATTTCGTTGTCAGAGATTCTAATTTTTTAAAGCGCTTATTGTAGGCTTTTCTAAATTTAATTTAGGAACACTAGATGATGTCATGGCAACTAATGTTCTTAGGTGTTGTTTCTTCACTGAGCTTCACAAGCGAGACGATCTGAGACATGCTGCGCAAGAAAACACAATAGAACATTAAAGACTAATACTAATAAATGAATATCATTATGGAGGGAAACAATAGTACATTAGAGACTAATAATAATAAATGAATATCATTATGGAGGGAAACAATAGAACATTAGAGACTAATAGTAATAAATGAATATTATTATGGAGGGGAAACAATAGAACATTAGACACTAATAGTAATAAATGAATATTATTATGGAGGGAAACTTCCGAGGCGATAGATCAGCGATTCATTTCAGGTGAGGATGTATGTTTACAACATTCAGAAAAAACAATCACAAACAATCAACAACAGAGAAAAAAAACAAAGAACAAAACCATCAATAGATGGTCCGAAGAAGGATCTAACCAGTACTTCTCCACACAGCGCCTTGCCACGAGAAACCAAACGCTAGAGCACACTGCCAACTAGGCTATCAATAGAACATTTGCCTTGTAGAAGATTCCAAGACCAATAGGTAGAGAAGAAGTGCTGCAGTCGGATGCACTGAACCTTATTGTCTAAATCAGTGGTGGCCAACTTAAGGTTGACCGAACGCCGTCAAGTCCAGGACTAAAGAGTCAAACTTAGAGTATCATCAAAAAGTACATTTTGTGAGTTAGTTATAAATAATAATACTTTTACGCTACCACCTGACATGGACAGAAAAGCAACTTTGTAGCGTGAACTATAAACAAAGACTTTGATTATTGTCGGCATCATAGAGACGCCTATGTCGAGAAACTGATTTCCATTAATGTACGGTAAATTATTTTCTCCAGGAGCAAAAAGATCCGTAAATTCACTGAGATCAAAGGAAAGTGCTGCTTCATGATGAAGCATACTTCCTACATCATTAAATTTTGTGAAATCGGTGGGACCTTGGAAAAAACAAGGCCAGATGCAAAAAATCAAGTTTGTAAGTGCAGGGAAAGAGGAGATATTTCATGTTAATCGTGAACATTTAGATTTGAAACGACCAATAGACTACAGATTTGAAGCATTTGTTCTTTTTTATCACGGTTCCATAGCAAAGTTCGTTCTTGTAGGCTGTCATTTCTTGATAGATGGCCTAAAAGTCTACACTGACCTGTTCTGATTCGAAATATAATGTTCTGCCAGTGTCTATGCAGCTGCTGCCAGCTTCTTGACTCTATCAAGTCGATTTCCAAGAGACCGCTTGTAACTAATGACTTTTACACAGCGTCAAACATAACTAGTGACGTAAAAACTCTTTCTGTACGTTTCGACGCACTGTGCGTCATACCGAATTCGGTCGCGTACGTTTAGCCGCACAGTGCGTCATACCGAATTCGGTCGCGTACGTTTAGCCGCACAGTGCGCCACTCTCAAGTTCATTAGTGTAAATCATCATCAAACCATGTTTTTTTTACATATCTTGTACCGTCTTGGTATTGGTGAAATCTAATACCTGGTTCAATTATCTAAAAATTCATGTATTATATGTTATGTGTTAGATATATAAATAAACCCGCTTCAGCTTGACAAACTTGTAGATAATAAATTCAGGATACATTTTATAAAGTATCTGCTGTATCGTTAAACAAGAGCATCTATCTTTAGTGAATCAATTTATATATATATGTGTGTGTGTGTATATATATATGTGTCACAGAAGATGGAAAACTAGACAGAGAAATTGACATGAGAATACAAAAAGCAAATGCTGTCACATACCAGCTTTCACCATTGCTAAGACATCCAAACATTTCTATGCCAGCTAAACAACAAATGATAAATAACATCTTCATACCAACTTTGTGCTATGAAAGTCAAACATGGACCCTTTCTAAATCCCATTTAAGAAAGATCAATACATGTGAGATGCGATGCTTGAGAAAAGTAACAAACAACACAAGAAGAGATAGAATACCAAATGAAACCATAAGAAAAACAGTAGGAACAAAACCCTGCCAAGAATATATAGAACAACAACAACTTAAATGGTTTGGCCACCTGGTCAGAATGAATCCTCACCAATCACCATCAAGGGCGTTCTTCTCGAGAATGCATGGGAAAAGACCAAGAGGAAGACCCAGAAGAAGATGGATAGATGCAGTGACAGAGACATGTAACAACAAAGGAAAATCACTAATTCAGACAATTCGAGCAGCACAAGAACGACAAATGATATAAATCACGACACCTTTTAGGTATCAGTGAAAGAGAAAAGAAGAAGAAGATATATATATGTATGTGTATATATATATGTGTGTGTATATATATATATGGGTGTGTGTATATATATATATATATATATATGTATATATATATATATGTGTGTGTATATATATATAAGTATGTGTGTGTATATATATGTGTGTATATATAAATATATATATATATATATATATATATATATATATATGTATGTATGTGTGTATATATATGTGTGTGTGTGTGGGTGTATATATATGTAGATTGATTTTTAAAACCAAGACAAATTTTGTCTCTGAAACCTCTTCTGTTACACTTATTGCTTGTTACGTTCGCCCGATGACTAAAGGAGTAAACCTTTTTGTCATTCGCCCTGAAAAATGACATTAAGTGGGCGTGTCTGTGTTGTGGTTTGCAGTACAACTGTGATATTTGCGCTTCTCGGCCCAACACATCCAACTTCAGCACGTGTTACACTTTAAAAAGCTCCTGTACGGAAAGAGTTAACTGTTTCCTGTTTAGTGTTACCGAGCAGGAACATGGTTTAAAATATTTACAACCTTTAGTTTCTACAAAGGGAGACATGGATGCAATTCTTAATTATCGTCGGATTTAAGAAACTGCGCTTGTTTGTTACATACATCTGAACCTGCCTTCAGACACGTATTCTGTTATTTAAAATAACAAATAAACAAATAAAGTAAAATAAACATGCCCAATATAACCGTAGTGGACCACACGAGTCTGACTCCATAGCTCTGCATTCAAATACTATGTAGCTAACTCTAGGAGCTTGCATCGAGATAATAAACTCAGCTCAACCTGGCTCCCCATGAACAGAGAAGGGTAGTAGTTACCATAAATACATAAAAATCAGACGGCCATTGCCTGACCCATATCTTCAGGGTCTTTCGTCCGGTACTTCGTGTATCGATAAAGCCAGACTCCAGACAACCCTGAATGTAAAGATGTTTTGGTTATTTCCTCATAAAATTGCAAACGCAAACATACCACGAGTTATCATTATTCTTCATCAGCAAATTTCTGTCCTCATAAAAAGTCGAAGAGCTGTTGAAAAAGTGATAAAATATTTTATCTCAAACACCATTATGATAATAAACCGCATAGTGTTAGCTTTATGTACCTAACAGCGCTTGAACGGCGCATACGAAACAATTTAGAATACTTCACGTAAATATATACAACATGTTATTGTACTGCATGAATAACGTAAGGATAATTTAATATTGTAATAGACTCACTGAAGATAGATGCTCGTGCTTATCTGGCAGATACTTTATAAAATGTGTCCTGAATTTATTATCTACAAAATTTGTCAAGCTGAAGCGGGTTTATTTTGTCACTGAATTCAAGATTAACAGCAGATTTGCTGATAACAGTGAGCGGTTCAGCTCCACTTCGTGCCGCAGCTTGATGGAATGGTCCAACTGTGACACAATGCAGGAATTAATTTATAGATACAGGAAGACGGCGGGGAAGATACAGTTTTGGAATGGGGGGGGGGGGAGGTGAAATGTCTAAACCTTCCATGGGTCAGAGGTTGAATTAACACAAATAGAATTATCAAAGTTTATTATTCCATTTCGGGTTTTTTTTTTTTTTTTTTTTTGGGGGGGGGGGGGAAGGGAGGGGGGCCGGGAACTGTTTAGGTGCGCTCTGTAATGTTGTCTTTCCCAGGTTTTTGTTGGAGGAAGCGATCGTCATGGGATACAAACATAAGAGCGACAACAAACATGTCCATATCTCTAAATTTGATTACGTTCAAAGAATATCTATACCGGAAGTTATAACTGGATTATATCACTTTCGTTAACTTAGGAATGCGTTTATTTTATAATCCTTTTTTAAATAAGATATGTTTTTTCTGCATTGACCCAACATAGTCATTTGTAATGCGGATGAGTTTGGGAGAAAAAAAAAACAACCAGCCATGCTTCATTACCTTCTATAAATGTGTTCCATAAAAGGAGCGTTAACTTTAGATATATTATAATTTGTCATCATAATATAAGGAGTGTTAACTTTAGATATATTATAATTTGTCATCATCATATAAGGAGCGTTAACTTTAGATATATTATAATTTGTCATCATAATATAAGGAGCGTTAACGTTAGATATATAATAATTTGTCATCATAATATAAGGAGCGTTAACTTTAGATATATTATAATTTGTCACCATAATATAAGGAGCGTTAACTTTAGATATATTATAATTTGTCATCATAATATAAGGAGCGTTAACTTTAGATATATTATAATTTGTCATCATAATATAAGGAGCGTTAACTTTAGATATATTATAATTTGTCACCATAATATAAGGAGCGTTAACTTTAGATATATTATAATTTGTCATCATAATATAAGAAGCGTTAACTTTAGATATATTATAATTTGTCATCATAATATAAGGAGCGTTAACTTTAGATATATTATAATTTGTCACCATAATATAAGGAGCGTTAACTTTAGATATATTTTAATTTGTCATCATCATCATATAAGGAGCGTTAACTTTAGATATATTATAATTTGTCATCATCATCATTGAGTGCCGTCTCCGCATCGAAGGTTGGCTCCATTGAGCGCAATTGCACTCTGTCTCTTGCTTTGATGGTGTAGATTGTCATAGGTTAACTTGTCCATCTTATGATGTTACTCGTCCATGTTAGTCTTGGTCTACTTCTGCCTCTTTTACCTTGTATTTTCCCTTCCAATATTATTTTTATTAGGCTGTTGTGTCTTTTAACATGCCCAAAAATATCATTTGTCTTGTTCTTATTGTGTTTAGTAGTTCTCTTTTCATTTTTAGTTGTTTTAAATCTTCATTGTTTGTTTTCTTTTCTTCCATCCAATTCTACCTATTCTTCTATAAATCCACATTTCAAAGGCTTCAATTTTCTGTTCTGTTTTCTTGTCTAATGTCCATGTTTCTGCACCATACAGGAATATTGAGAAGACATAACATTTTGCTATTCCTGGTTTTAGCCCTGTTGTTACCTGTTTTGATGTTAGTATATTTTTCATGGCATTAAAATTACTTTTTGCCATACCTATTCTTTTGTTTATTTCAGTTGTACATTTTCCATCACTGGTTTTAGTGTGTCCCAGGTAGTTGTAGCTCTGAACTGTCTCCAGATGTATACCTTCAACTTTCTAATAATATATAAAAATAATATATGTAATATGTAACAATTATTATTTATTATTTTGTCAATATCTCCTAATGCAACAGAATACAACATGCTTTTTCGTTCTCAACTTTCAAGTGACCTACGTTTGATTATTTATCTCTTCAATAGGATAAAACTAGGCATTTGGTTTCATCATGAAAGAAACAATCAACCGCAAACACGAGTGGAAGCGTACACTTTTGAGGGAGAGGCGATCACCATAACGTGACATGAACTCTCATTTAGTCCCAATGTCCACAAATTGTCCACCTGTTGGAGGATTATAGTCCCAATGTGCACAAATTGTCCAGCTATTGGTGGATTATAGTTCCAATGTGCACAAATTGCCCACCTGTTCGTGGACTATAGTCCCAATGTGCACAAAGTGTCCACCTATTGGAGGATTATAGTCTCAATGTCCACAAATTGTCCACCTGTTGGAGGATTATAGTCTCAATGTCCACAAATTGTCCACCTGTTGGAGGATTATAGTCCCAATGTGCACAAATTGTTCAGCTATTGGTGGATTATAGTTCCAATGTGCACAAATTGCCCACCTGTTCGTGGACTATAGTCCCAATGTGCACAAATTGTCCACCTATTGGTGGATTATAGTCCCAATGTCCACAAATTGTCCACCTGTTGGTGGATTTCATTGATAAATGATCCATCTGGTGCAGGAGCTCGGAAGATATTCTCCTCCAGGCAAGAAAGCCCAGGGATATCCCTGGAATAATGTGCCGAGTGTTAATTAGCCTCGTTTAGCCTCACACGTTCACGAGAGCAGTATTTTCTCAAATATAGACAGGGAATGATGGGAACACGTGACATTAAAAATGGACACAGAATAACATTCTAATTGGCTGAAACACAACCATCTTTAGCAGGAAGGTCACCGGACAGAAAATACTTACCCAACTTTTGTGACGTTTTCAACTTTTACGAGTAGTGGCGGTTATGGGTAGAATAACGAATCAGTCTATAGTTTCAGCTTTAATGGGTACCTGATTTTTTTCTGGGAAAGTAACGCGGCACGGGCTTAATACCGACCACATTACCCCAAAAATCAAGTTCCGAAGGTCTGTAAAATGTATGGTCACTAACACCATATTCCCTATACGCCACTTGGCGTGACAGGGGTACTTTACTTTTACTTTACTATAGTTTCATAGCTGAAGACGTCACGATTATACGTATGTATTTCCCTGTCCTTCCCGCAGGCCTTATTACTATAGATTACTCTCGCTGAAATCAACATCATCATGTATGGTATGTTGTAGCGTCGGCGTCATTTTCGTACCCAATTTTTTTTTTTTTTTCCTTTTCACAATTTCTTCAGTTCCTTTCACATTTATCCAACTTATTTCTGCTCTTCCACGCATACCTATTCCCCGCCCCCCCCCAAAAAAAAAAAAAAAAAAAAAGAGATGTTATATTATATCATAAATGTGCTGCGTCTTATTTTATAGCAAGCAGCGATCTATGCGCTAATCCAATTCAAAACATCTTAATTAACCTCAACATTTTTATTGAGTGCCATGATTGGTCTTTTTTTCTGTAATTTCTACTCCCTTGTTTATCTTCATCCTTCTATCTTTACTATCCTTTTTACGATCCTTCACCAATCCTTACTCCTCTGTTTGCCTTTCTTCTTTCAATCATTACATTACATGTTTACATTTAATTTTCACTCCTTATTCACCTGTTTGTTTTTCTTGCACAAATTATTACTTCCTTGTTTACATTACAACTTCCATCCTAACTCCTTTACCAGATTTGTTAAATCTGTTTCTAGGTCCATATCCGTAGGTGAAGTGTGAGTGGAATTTTGATCAGTTATGGTTCAGTCAGTGTTTTTGACGTTATCAGCGAGAAAATGAGTAATGTCAGGTGGAGATAATACAATCATATAATACATTATTTAAAAAAAAACTCTTAAAATGAATTGAGAGAGAGAGAGAGAGAGAGAGAGAGAGAGAGAGAAAGAGAGAGTGAAATAAAAGGAGATACAACAACGAACTATATAGCATTTTTTGTGTGTAAATTACAGGGTGGAGAAATAAATCATTTGAATCACCGCGCTAGAAAAAAAGTAAGTTCATTGAACATGTTTTATTTCGTTGTCAGAGATTCTAATTTTTTAAAGCGCTTATTGTAGGCTTTTCTAAATTTAATTTAGGAACACTAGATGATGTCATGGCAACTAATGTTCTTAGGTGTTGTTTCTTCACTGAGCTTCACAAGCGAGACGATCTGAGACATGCTGCGCAAGAAAACACAATAGAACATTAAAGACTAATACTAATAAATGAATATCATTATGGAGGGAAACAATAGTACATTAGAGACTAATAATAATAAATGAATATCATTATGGAGGGAAACAATAGAACATTAGAGACTAATAGTAATAAATGAATATTATTATGGAGGGAAACAATAGAACATTAGACACTAATAGTAATAAATGAATATTATTATGGAGGGAAACTTCCGAGGCGATAGATCAGCGATTCATTTCAGGTGAGGATGTATGTTTACAACATTCAGAAAAAACAATCACAAACAATCAACAACAGAGAAAAAAAACAAAGAACAAAACCATCAATAGATGGTCCGAAGAAGGATCTAACCAGTACTTCTCCACACAGCGCCTTGCCACGAGAAACCAAACGCTAGAGCACACTGCCAACTAGGCTATCAATAGAACATTTGCCTTGTAGAAGATTCCAAGACCAATAGGTAGAGAAGAAGTGCTGCAGTCGGATGCACTGAACCTTTATTGTCTAAATCAGTGGTGGCCAACTTAAGGTTGACCGAACGCCGTCAAGTCCAGGACTAAAGAGTCAAACTTAGAGTATCATCAAAAAGTACATTTTGTGAGTTAGTTATAAATAATAATACTTTTACGCTACCACCTGACATGGACAGAAAAGCAACTTTGTAGCGTGAACTATAAACAAAGACTTTGATTATTGTCGGCATCATAGAGACGCCTATGTCGAGAAACTGATTTCCATTAATGTACGGTAAATTATTTTCTCCAGGAGCAAAAAGATCCGTAAATTCACTGAGATCAAAGGAAAGTGCTGCTTCATGATGAAGCATACTTCCTACATCATTAAATTTTGTGAAATCGGTGGGACCTTGGAAAAACAAGGCCAGATGCAAAAAAATCAAGTTTGTAAGTGCAGGGAAAGAGGAGATATTTCATGTTAATCGTGAACATTTAGATTTGAAACGACCAATAGACTACAGATTTGAAGCATTTGTTCTTTTTTATCACCGGTTCCATAGCAAAGTTCGTTCTTGTAGGCTGTCATTTCTTGATAGATGGCCTAAAAGTCTACACTGACCTGTTCTGATTCGAAATATAATGTTCTGCCAGTGTCTATGCAGCTGCTGCCAGCTTCTTGACTCTATCAAGTCGATTTCCAAGAGACCGCTTGTAACTAATGACTTTTACACAGCGTCAAACATAACTAGTGACGTAAAAACTCTTTCTGTACGTTTCGACGCACTGTGCGTCATACCGAATTCGGTCGCGTACGTTTAGCCGCACAGTGCGTCATACCGAATTCGGTCGCGTACGTTTAGCCGCACAGTGCGCCACTCTCAAATTCATTAGTGTAAATCATCATCAAACCATGTTTTTTTTACATATCTTGTACCGTCTTGGTATTGGTGAAATCTAATACCTGGTTCAATTATCTAAAAATTCATGTATTATATGTTATGTGTTAGATATATAAATAAACCCGCTTCAGCTTGACAAACTTGTAGATAATAAATTCAGGATACATTTTTAAAGTATCTGCTGTATCGTTAAACAAGAGCATCTATCTTTAGTGAATCAATTTATATATATATGTGTGTGTGTGTATATATATATGTGTCACAGAAGATGGAAAACTAGACAGAGAAATTGACATGAGAATACAAAAAGCAAATGCTGTCACATACCAGCTTTCACCATTGCTAAGACATCCAAACATTTCTATGCCAGCTAAACAACAAATGATAAATAACATCTTCATACCAACTTTGTGCTATGAAAGTCAAACATGGACCCTTTCTAAATCCCATTTAAGAAAGATCAATACATGTGAGATGCGATGCTTGAGAAAAGTAACAAACAACACAAGAAGAGATAGAATACCAAATGAAACCATAAGAAAAACAGTAGGAACAAAACCCTGCCAAGAATATATAGAACAACAACAACTTAAATGGTTTGGCCACCTGGTCAGAATGAATCCTCACCAATCACCATCAAGGGCGTTCTTCTCGAGAATGCATGGGAAAAGACCAAGAGGAAGACCCAGAAGAAGATGGATAGATGCAGTGACAGAGACATGTAACAACAAAGGAAAATCACTAATTCAGACAATTCGAGCAGCACAAGAACGACAAATGATATAAATCACGACACCTTTTAGGTATCAGTGAAAGAGAAAAGAAGAAGAAGATATATATATGTATGTGTATATATATATGTGTGTGTATATATATATATGGGTGTGTGTATATATATATATATATATATATATATATATGTATATATATATATATATATGTGTGTGTATATATATAAGTATGTGTGTGTATATATATGTGTGTATATATATATATATATATATATATATATATATATATATATATGTATGTGTATATATATGTGTGTGTGTGTGGGTGTATATATATGTAGATTGATTTTTAAAACCAAGACAAATTTTGTCTCTGAAACCTCTTCTGTTACACTTATTGCTTGTTACGTTCGCCGATGACTAAAGGAGTAAACCTTTTTGTCATTCGCCCTGAAAAATGACATTAAGTGGGCGTGTCTGTGTTGTGGTTTGCAGTACAACTGTGATATTTGCGCTTCTCGGCCCAACACATCCAACTTCAGCACGTGTTACACTTTTAAAAAGCTCCTGTACGGAAAGAGTTAACTGTTTCCTGTTTAGTGTTACCGAGCAGGAACATGGTTTAAAATATTTACAACCTTTAGTTTCTACAAAGGGAGACATGGATGCAATTCTTAATTATCGTCGGATTTAAGAAACTGCGCTTGTTTGTTACATACATCTGAACCTGCCTTCAGACACGTATTCTGTTATTTAAAATAACAAATAAACAAATAAAGTAAAATAAACATGCCCAATATAACCGTAGTGGACCACACGAGTCTGACTCCATAGCTCTGCATTCAAATACTATGTAGCTAACTCTAGGAGCTTGCATCGAGATAATAAACTCAGCTCAACCTGGCTCCCCATGAACAGAGAAGGGTAGTAGTTACCATAAATACATAAAAATCAGACGGCCATTGCCTGACCCATATCTTCAGGGTCTTTCGTCCGGTACTTCGTGTATCGATAAAGCCAGACTCCAGACAACCCTGAATGTAAAGATGTTTTGGTTATTTCCTCATAAAATTGCAAACGCAAACATACCACGAGTTATCATTATTCTTCATCAGCAAATTTCTGTCCTCATAAAAAGTCGAAGAGCTGTTGAAAAAGTGATAAAATATTTTATCTCAAACACCATTATGATAATAAACCGCATAGTGTTAGCTTTATGTACCTAACAGCGCTTGAACGGCGCATACGAAACAATTTAGAATACTTCACGTAAATATATACATGTTATTGTACTGCATGAATAACGTAAGGATAATTTAATATTGTAATAGACTCACTGAAGATAGATGCTCGTGCTTATCTGGCAGATACTTTATAAAATGTGTCCTGAATTTATTATCTACAAATTTGTCAAGCTGAAGCGGGTTTATTTTGTCACTGAATTCAAGATTAACAGCAGATTTGCTGATAACAGTGAGCGGTTCAGCTCCACTTCGTGCCGCAGCTTGATGGAATGGTCCAACTGTGACACAATGCAGGAATTAATTTATAGATACAGGAAGACGGCGGGGAAGATACAGTTTTGGAATGGGGGGGGGGGGGGGAGGTGAAATGTCTAAACCTTCCATGGGTCAGAGGTTGAATTAACACAAATAGAATTATCAAAGTTTATTATTCCATTTCGGGTTTTTTTTTTTTTTGGGGGGGGGGGGGGGAGGGGGCGGGAACTGTTTAGGTGCGCTCTGTAATGTTGTCTTTCCCAGGTTTTTGTTGGAGGAAGCGATCGTCATGGGAGACAAACATAAGAGCGACAACAAACATATGTCCATATCTCTAAATTTGATTACGTTCAAAGAATATCTATACCGGAAGTTATAACTGGATTATATCACTTTCGTTAACTTAGGAATGCGTTTATTTTATAATCCTTTTTTAAATAAGATATGTTTTTTTGCATTGACCCAACATAGTCATTTGTAATGCGGATGAGTTTTGAAAAAAAAAAAACCAGCCATGCTTCATTACCTTCTATAAATGTGTTCCATAAAAGGAGCGTTAACTTTAGATATATTATAATTTGTCATCATCATATAAGGAGCGTTAACTTTAGATATATTATAATTTGTCATCATCATATAAGGAGTGTTAACTTTAGATATATTATAATTTGTCATCATAATATAAGGAGCGTTAACTTTAGATATATTATAATTTGTCATCATAATATAAAGAGCGTTAACTTTAGATATATTATAATTTGTCATCATCATATAAGGAGCGTTAACTTTAGATATATTATAATTTGTCATCATAATATAAGGAGCGTTAACTTTAGATATATTATAATTTGTCATCATAATATAAGGAGCGTTAACTTTAGATATATTATAATTTGTCATCATCATCATTGAGTGCCGTCTCCGCATCGAAGGTTGGCTCCATGGAGCGCAATTGCACTCTGTCTCTTGCTTTGATGGTGTAGATTGTCATAGGTTAACTTGTCCATCTTATGATGTTACTCGTCCATGTTAGTCTTGGTCTACTTCTGCCTCTTTTACCTTGTATTTTCCCTTCCAATATGATTTTTATTAGGCCGATGCCTTTTAACATGCCCAAAAATATCATTTGTCTTGTTCTTATTGTGTTTAGTAGTTCTCTTTTCATTTTTAGTTGGTTTAAATCTTAATTGTTTGTTTCTTTTCTTTCCATCCAATTCTACCTATTCTTCTATAAATCCACATTTCAAAGGCTTCAATTTTCTGTTCTGTTTTCTTGTCTAATGTCCATGTTTCTGCACCATACAGGAATATTGAGAAGACATAACATTTTGCTATTCTTAGTTTTAGCCCTGTTGTTATCTGTTTTGATGTTAGTATATTTTTCATGGCATTAAAATTACTTTTTGCCATACCTATTCTTTTGTTTATTTCAGTTGTACATTTTCCATCACTGGTTTTAGTGTGTCCCAGGTAGTTGTAGCTCTGAACTGTCTCCAGATGTATACCTTCAACTTTCTAATAATATATAAAAATAATATATGTAATATGTAACAATTATTATTTATTATTTTGTAAATATCTCCTGATGCAACAGAATACAACATGCTTTTTCGTTCTCAACTTTCAAGGGACCTACGTTTTATTATTTATCTCTTCAATCGGATAAAGCTAGGCATTTGGTTTCATCATGAAAGAAACAATCAACCGCAAACACGAATGGAAGCGTACACTTTTGAGGGAGAGGCGATCACCATAACGTGACATGAACTCTCATTTAGTCCAATGTCCACAAATGTCCACCTGTTGGAGGATTATAGTCTCAATGTCCACAAATTGTCCACCTGTTGGAGGATTATAGTCTCAATGTCCACAAATTGTCCACCTGTTGGAGGATTATGGTCTCAATGTCCACAAATTGTCCACCTGTTGGAGGATTATAGTCTCAATGTCCACAAATTGTCCACCTGTTGGAGGATTATAATCTCAATGCCCACAAATTGTCCACCTGTTGGAGGGTTATAGTCTCAATGTCCACAAATTGTCCACCTGTTGGAGGATTATAGTCCCAATGTGCACAAATTGTCCAGCTATTGGTGGATTATAGTTCCAATGTGCACAAATTGCCCACCTGTTCGTGGATTATAGTCCCAATGTCCACAAATTGCCCACCTGTTCGTGGATTATAGTCCCAATGTGCACAAATTGTCCAGCTATTGGTGGATTATAGTTCCAATGTGCACAAATTGCCCACCTGTTCGTGGACTATAGTCCCAATGTGCACAAATTGTCCACCTATTGGTGGATTATAGTCCCAATGTCCACAAATTGTCCACCTGTTGGTGGATTTCATTGATAAATGATCCATCTGGTGCAGGAGCTCGGAAGATATTCTCCTCCAGGCAGGAAAGCCCAGGGATATATCCCTGGAATAATGTGCCGAGTGTTAATTGGCCTCGTTTAGCCACGTTCACGAGAGCAGTATTTTCTCAAATATAGACAGGGAATGATGGATCACGTGACATTAAAAATGGACACAGAATTACATTCTAATTGGCTGAAACACAACCATCTTTAGCAGGAAGGTCACCGGACAGAAAATACTTACCCAACTTTTGTGACGTTTTCAACTTTTACGAGTAGTGGCGGTTATGGGTAGAATAACGAATCAGTCTATAGTTTCATCTTTAATGGGTACCTGATTTTTTTCTGGGAAAGTAACGCGGTACGGGCTTAATATCGACCACATTACCCCAAAAATCAAGTGCCGAAGGTCTGTAAAATGTATGGTCACTAACACCATATTCCCTATACGCCACTTGGCGTGACAGGGGTACTTTACTTTTACTTTACTATAGTTTCATAGCTGAAGACGTCACGATTGTATGTATTTCCCTGTCCTTCCCGCAGGCCTTATTACTATAGATGACTCTCGCTGAAATCAACATCATCATGTATGGTACGTTGTTACGTCGGCGTCATTTTCGTACCCAATTTTTATATTTTTTTTTTGCCTTTTCACAATTTCTTACAGTTCCTTCCACATTTATCCAACTTATTTATGCTCTTCCACGCATACCTATCCCCCCCCCCCCCACAAAAACACAAAAGAGATGTTATATTATATCATAAATGTGCTGCGTCTTATTTTATAGCAAGCAGCGATCTATGCGCTAATCCAATTCAAAACATCTTAATTAACCTCAACATTTTTATTGAGTGCCATGATTGGTCTTTTTTCTGTAATTTCTACTCCCTTGTTTATCTTCATCCTTCTATCTTTACTATCCTTTTTACGATCCTTCACCAATCCTTACTCCTCTGTTTGCCTTTCTTCTTTCAATCTTACATTACATGTTTACATTTAATTTTCACTCCTTATTCACCTGTTTGTTTTTCTTGCACAAATTATTACTTCCTTGTTTACATTACAACTTCCATCCTAACTCCTTTACCAGATTTGTTAAATCTGTTTCTAGGTCCATTCCGTAGAGTATGAAGTATGAGTGGAATTTTGATCAGTTATGGTTCAGTCAGTGTTTTTGACGTTATCAGCGAGAAAATGAGTAATGTCAGGTGGAGATAATACAATCATATAATACATTATAAAAAAAAACTCTTAAAATGAGAGAGAGAGAGAGAGAGAGAGAGAGAGAGAGAGAGAGAGAGAGAGAGAGAGAGAGAGAGAGTGAAATAAAAGGAGATACAACAACGAACGATATGTATTTTTTGTGTGTAAATTACAGGGTAGAGAAATAAATCATTTG
Source organism: Megaustenia siamemsis (assembly GCA_032433765.1). Classification (NCBI taxonomy): domain Eukaryota; kingdom Metazoa; phylum Mollusca; class Gastropoda; order Stylommatophora; family Ariophantidae; genus Megaustenia; species Megaustenia siamemsis. Next base: position 45,983,018 of record JAVIAB010000092.1, on the reverse strand, counting down.
AATCACCGCGCTAGAAAAAAAGTAAGTTCATTGAACATGTTTTATTTCGTTGTCAGAGATTCTAATTTTTTAAAGCGCTTATTGTAGGCTTTTCTAAATTTAATTTAGGAACACTAGATGATGTCATGGCAACTAATGTTCTTAGGTGTTGTTTCTTCACTGAGCTTCACAAGCGAGACGATCTGAGACATGCTGCGCAAGAAAACACAATAGAACATTAAAGACTAATAATAATAAATGAATATCATTATGGAGGGAAACAATAGTACATTAGAGACTGATAATAATAAATGAATATCATTATGGAGGGAAACAATAGAACATTAGAGACTAATAGTAATAAATGAATATTATTATGGAGGGGAAACAATAGAACATTAGAGACTAATAGTAATAAATGAATATCATTATGGAGGGAAACAATAGAACATTAGAGACCAATAGTAATAAATGAATATTATTATGGAGGGAAAACAATAGAACATTAGAGACTAATAGTAATAAATGAATATCATTATGGAGGAAACTTCCGAGGCGAAAGATCAGCGATTCATTTCAGGTGAGGATGTATGTTTACATCATCGGAAAAAAAATCACAAACAATCAACAACAGAGAAAAAAACAAAGAACAAAACCATCAATAGATGGTCCGAAGAAGGATCTAACCAGTACTTCTCCACACAGCGCCTTGCCACGAGAAACCAAACGCTAGAGCACACTGCCAACTAGGCTATCAATAGAACAATTTGCCTTGTAGAAGATTGCAAGACCAACAGGTAGAGAAGAAGTGCTGCAGTCGGATGCACTGAACCTTGTTGTCTAAATCAGTGGTGGCCAACTTAAGGTTGACCGAACGCCGTCAAGTCCAGGACTAGAGAGTCAAACTTAGAGTATCGTCAAAAAGTACATTTTGTGAGTTAGTTATAAATAATAATACTTTTACGCTACCACCTGACATGACAGAAAAGCAACTTTGTAGCGTGAACTATAAACAAAGACTTTTATTACTGTCGGCATCAATAAAAAAAAAAAAAAGTAAACTACCCCTGTCACGCCAAGTGGTGTATAGGGAATATGGTGTTAGTGACCATACATTTTACAGACCTTCGACACATGATTTTTGGGGTAATGTGATCGTTATACGCCCGTGCCGGTTTACTTTCCCAGAAAAAAATCCAGTATCCATTAAAGGCTGGGTGAACCGGAAGCAGTCGGTTGGGATCGACCCTACCTCTTTTCCTTTGTAGTCCAGTTTACTAACCACTGAGCTATCGCGGCTCCCATCAATAGTTTAATTTTATTATTTTTTTCTAAACAGACTGGAACTTGGATTTTTCTTTCATCACCATTGGATGCCGTCTCCGCATCGAAGGTTGGTTAACATGGAGCGCCATTTCGCTCTCTTGCTTTGATAGTGCAGGTTGTCATAGGCTGACTTGTCCATCTTCTGATGTTACTCATCCGTGTTAGTCTTGGTCTTCCTCTGCCTCTTTTACCTTGTATTTTCCCTTCCAAGATTAGTAGGCTGCTGTGATTTTTAACATGTCCCAAAAATCTTGTCTTGTCTTTTTTTTTTTTTTTTTTTTTTTGCGTTGCCAGCTATTACATCTAGAAACTAGGTACTGAATATTGCGTGTTAATTCGTTTTTCCCTGGCAGCCGTGTACACAGAGGTCCCTCACCGCACAGGCAGATAACTCCGTCTTCGGAGGTATATTATTATATAATGCACTCATTTTTTCCGTCGATGAGTAGTTGATGTTTCAAGCCGGGTCCGCTGCTGAGACCAGGGGTGGTTGTCGCAGAGAGAAATCATAAATAAAAATCCAAACTGAGGCTGCCGGGATTTTAACCCACAACCTCTCTGTCTTGAGGCCGGCGTCTTGCCTCGAGACCAACCAGTTCCCCCATTTGTCTTATTCGAATCAACTTTAGCAGTTCTCTTGTCAATTTTAGTTGCTTTAAGACTTAATCGTTTGTTTTCTTTTCGTTTCATCCAGTTCTTCCATTCGTCTATAAATACACATTTCAAAGGCTTCCATTTTCTATTCTGTTCTCTTTTCTAATGTCCATGTTCCTGTGCCATACAGGAATATTGAGAAGACATAACATTTTGCTATTCTTATTTTTAGCCCTGGTGTTATTTGTTTTGATATTTAATATATTTTTCATGGCATTAAATTTACTTTTTGCCATTCTTATTCTTTTGTTTATTTCAGTTTTTCATTTCCATCACTGGTTATAGTATGTCCAAGGTAGTTCTAGCTCTAAACAGTCTCCAGATCTATTCCATCGACTTTGATATCCACTTGTGTGTTTTGAGTATTATATTTAATTTTATTTATGTGTATTTAATGCATGACAAACAAATGAAAAGAATATTAGAGGCCACAGAGATGGGATTTCTCAGAAGAATGTTGAAAGTTCCCTGGACAGCTAAAAAGACCAATGAGGAAGTTCTCAAAGAGGCCAATACAAAAAGGTAGTTCCTAAAAAACATCAGAAAGAAGCAATCAACATTTTTCGTGCACATCATGAGAAGAGGAAAGTTGGAATACTTGGTTACAACAGGCAAAATAAAAGGAAAGAGAGATCGCGGACGACAAAGAGAGAAAATGCTGGATAGCTTGGTGTCATGGCATGGAAAACAGTCAACAACAGAACTGATACGATGCACTGTAGATAGAAGATTGTGGAAGGACATGATCGCCTACGCCAACCGATATGACACATGATGATGATTTAATGCATTAGTTTCTGTGAACTCTTCAAGGGCCAAGTAAAATAGACTGGCCCGCTGGACACCATTTGGTCACCGTTTGGAGATACTTTCGGTTATACTGATACATAGAGAGACATATAGATAGGCAGACACATGAACAAATAAATAATTAAGGCAGACAGGCATTTTCACAGACAAAGACATATCCAAGTACAGCCACATAGCCATAGCTATATTTATTAATTATTTGTTATCGTTCTGTGTGTCTACTTTTATGTCTTTCTGTTTGTCTGTCTGATGATTTATAAACTAATGCCTGTCTGCCTACTTATCTGTCTGTCAATGCATCTGATGTTTAACTATATCTGTCTGTTTGTCTGTTTGATGTCTTATTAACTACATGTAAGTAAATCTCTTTTTCCTCTCTGTCAGTCTATTTGAAATCTAACCAACTACCTGTTTGACTGTCTGTCTCACATCTGATGTCTAATAATCATTTCTATTTCTTGATTTTATTTCAAGCCTCAAATTATAAAATAAAAATCCTCCCTGCCTCTCATTTTAATAACATTTCTTTCCCTCAAATTTGCATCGATTCCCCCTCTCATTGAAACACCCTCGCCATTTTCTCGTGTCCCTATCTCCTAGTTAGCCATCGCTAAATCTCGCACACTCGTGAGTTTCACGAGAAAAAAAAAAGTGCGATTATGAGCTCATTTGTGCCAATTTTGTTTCACTTTCTCCGTTTCTGCCCCACCAGCTGTTGGCGGCTTATGAGTTGGTTAAAATGGTAACGATAACTCAGAAGATCTTAAGAGGAAAGATGGGTTCGTTTCGTCGCCAGAAGACGTTTTTAGCCAGCCTGAGCCTGTATTAAACTCGACTGGTTTCGCTAATGGGCCTGTTCTCAGCAGGCGCTCCAAGAAAAATCTACCTCGTGCTGCAGGAAGTAATCAGGTCCTATTTTCTTCCGCCCTTAGCACTGGCAGAGGTCAATTTTGCGAGAAGCTATAAAATTCTTCAACATCTGCTTTCTGTGAAGCCTGGTCGTCTTGAAAAGGATATTATAAGTATTGTCATAAAGATAAAATATCAGTTTCCCTCCTCATGTAGATAATATTCAACGAATAAAGCTACAGAATACGAACGTAATTAATGGTAAAGGAAGGGTTGGCTATGTTCACTGGTATAAGGAAGTTGGGCGGTGATTGTGGAGTTGAAGTGGTTCAAACTCTGCGACATTAATTTTTTTACAACGAATTGGTTCTTCTTCATCGCTAGCCTGACTGCTACTTCTCCTCATGATCCTCATTTAAAGAAGACGCTAAACTGTCGTTTTAAACAACCTGAGATATTTTACATTTTACGCTTTTCGTCCTATAGACTTTAGAAAATGCTCCCTCCACACCGTGCTAGGCGTGTGGGGAATATTGTGTGTGATGTTTTTTTTTTCCTTGACCACGGCACACTTTTGGCTGGTGGGGTCGGTATATTTACTTATCAGAAAGAAAAAAAAATCTATGGTACCCATTTTTAGCAGCTGGGTGAACCCCAGAGCCTTGTCGATCCGAAACAATTTCGTCACATATTTAAATCGAACCTGGGCCATTCTGATCAAGAACAGAACACACTAACCTCTCAGCCACTTATGGTTCAAGACATTCAATTTCAGGGCATTTATCAGGTACCTGATTACCTTCCCTTATCGACTCACCTCAGAAAACTATAGCAGGCAGGTCTTGACTAGCTGTTTTTCAGCGTTCCTAGCTTAAGCAGCCAGTAATGAGTCACTGACCACTTTTAGCCCATATTCTACTGAGCGACTTTGATCTCAACGAACAAGTTGAATGAAGAAGGGACAGTGACAGTAGTGTAATAGAAAACGCGGATTCAGTTCCATCCCGCGGCATTCCAATCGTCGGAGCTGAAAAATGGGAACATGATTCATTAATTTAATGATGGTAATAATGTCGAAGATCAACACTCACCTAATATATCCAAGTACACCTATACATTGACGTTTATACATCACTTCTCTATAACATTACTTGCTATGCAAAACCTTTGAGTTCTTGATGGTCAAAATTCTTACAAATAGTTGACTAATGATAATATAATAATATGATGATAAATGATAATATAATGAAATAATGGTTGAAACTGTGGTCAAAATGTAACAATATACGTGGATTGAAGCATGGGTCAGGTAACTTAGTCGGTATCCATTTCTTAACCGATTATAACAGTAGCATAAGCATAGCGGTCATCAGTAGCTAGTAACAGAACAACAAGTTGCGCGAATAGTTCATAGCGGTTAGTGGACAAAGGTGAGGAGAAGGGGTGACGAGTGGAAGCAGGATGGTAGACGGACATTACAGGTTGTGCGAATGGAAAATTCCTAGCTGTTGTAAAAGTGTGAGTCAACGTACATAGTGACCATCACATGTCCATGAAATAGGCTAGCAAACAACTTCAGAGACAGGTCAAGTTCAGGAAATAAATATCATTATTTTGAAACTCAGGAGAGGCCAAGCTGACCAGAGGTTAAGAGTCACGAAAACAAGCCTGTTTTGACAATTCTGAGACATAGGTCAGCTATAGGTCAACATCGCGAACTCCGAACCCCCGGTTGCTCGGAAGGTGTAGTAGGTTGTCATCTCACGACAAACCATTCGATGCAAGTATTCCACATTTTATGTAAATTAGATTTGAGTATTTAGCCATCTGCACAAAAGATAAGTCAAGCTAGAAGGGACCTAGCTAGTCACGAATTAGGATGTAGACTAGTCAAGCTTAGTAGCAGCTAGAACAGACAACAGAGTTAGGACAGACAAGGAAGTCAGTTACTTAGGCACATGAGTCAGACAGTAGTAAGAGTTATTAAAGAATCAGAATGTAAACTAGTCAAACTTAGGAACAGCTAGCAGTGATAATTTAGTTGTGGAAGTGTTTTTTTAGTGTATCTCTAAGCTGTGCTTCAGAGAACAAGTCGTAAGTTAAGTTGTGAGAGATTAATTTTACATTTCACGGACGATCAGCACTTGTGAACAACTCTATACAGATCGGCGATAGCCTCACGATTGTTTAGAATTACGAACAGTAATTCTAAGATAAGTGCTACCACTAATATGTATCATGTGCCATATATTGATTCAATAAACTTTAATATGAATTATGAGTGAATAGTCTATGATGATTATGATGATTATGTTGAATATGTTGTGATCAATGTTATGTGACTCAAATATAAATAGTTAAGAAATATAAACAATAAAAAAAAACCAATATATATCAAAAATGTTTACAAAAACTGTGGTCAAAATGTTTACAAATAGTTAGGTGACCGGTTGAAGCTGTTGTCAAAATGCTTACAAATAGTTAGTTGACTGTTTGAAGCTATGGTCAAAATCTAAAGATGGTTCACTAATTACACACCCAAGTCGACTTAATTGCAAAAAAAAATATACCTGGTAAAATGTTGGGGAAATAATAGCAAGAGGCTTACCTCCAAATGCTACGACACAACATCGTGAGCTTAAAATATCTGCCTACCATTACTTCAGCTGCATCACTCAACATTTCGCAAACAGTAAACAAGCAGAGGTTATTTTTATAAGTCTATTTTCATTAACAATAATAAAGGAAAATAAGCTAGTCAAAATCTGATGTGCCGGGCCAAAAAGTGTGCAAACAGGACAGTCAAGCTGGCACATTGAGGACAATTAAGCTGGCACATTGAGGACAGTCAAGCTGGCACATTCAGGACAGTCAAGCTGGCACATTGAGGACAGTCAAGCTGGCACATTGAGGACAGTCAAGCTGGCACATTCAGGACAGTTAAGCATTCTAGGAGAAGTAAAAGTAGTATCTGAGAGAACTATACGAAGAAGGAAAAAACAGAAAGAGACGATGACGACAAAGAGGAGAAGATTAAGAAGAAAAAGATGATGATAAAAAAGAAATCAATACATGTATCTTAAAAAAAAAAAAGCACAGTGACGAGACATATTCTGTCGTAGAAGGGGGTGGGGTGAAATACTAGGATGCATTACATAAAGGTGAGAGGACTAATACTCTACCTCTCTGCCATTTCCTTTCCTTTAACTAAGTTGAGTCAGGTATTCAATATTAGCTGGGTCAAATTACAGTAAGGCCAGTGGGCAGAAAGGGAAATCCTAGAAAATCTCCCACAATCGTGACGTCATGCGAGATATATATGGCTAACGTCATTCTACCCATAACCGCCCCTGCTTTAAAAGCTGAAAACGCCACCAATTGGGGCAGTTACTTTCTGCCAACTGGTTTTACTACTATAGACGGTTGTGTGTCAACTGGAGAGCGCCAAGCTGCGTTTGAACTCCAATTCACAAAGCCAGAATAAAATCAACTCTACACAATTACGATATTACATGCAGTAAGTATAAGACTACCTTTATTTAACTCGTAAAAAATATACAAGTTTGTTAATGTTGAGCTCCTGGGCTATATATTCCCTTTCATGTACGACTCGCCCTGTACCTAGCAAGCAAAGCTGTATAAGACCTAAAGGTTGTAAGGTCAATATTCAAAGTGTAAAGGTCAAGTGAACAGTGCCACTATCTCTTCTTCACTTTCCCCCTTTTGACAACTCTATCAATCACGTACCCAATTTTAGTTCATGATTCTAGCGAATGACTCTGGTCACTCTTGTCCATTGCTGCCTCTAAATGTTAATTAAAATACTATGGTTGATCTAAGACAAACACCACCAGAAACATCACCTTTTCTCCTAAATTCCAACCCTGTAACTACTCGTATTACGTGTGGTTGGGATCTTTGTGACAGAAATGTGATTTGTCTATCACAAAAAAAGTTATCTTTTTAGAATCGTAACAATTGGATGAAATATTGATTTTTGATAATAGAAAAGCTGCAATAGTAAGAACATGTTTATTGGTTGCTGTTGTTTGCTAAATTCTAAACGTGTTCTAAATGAATGTATACGTAGGGGCGCATGCTTCTCTTTTTCCTGCTATCTGTTTATATCTTTCTATTACCTTTATTTACATATCTGTTTACTTCCCCTCTACGTTTGCCTGTATATATATATATATATATATATATATATATCTATATTTCTCGTTTTCTCAATTCGTTTATGTGACGAGCTATCGATCCATTAATCATTATAAATATATGTCACTGTTTGTCAGTGTCGCATTCTTCCATTCACTTCTGCGAGAAACAAAAGTCCGGACTCACTATAAGCACCACCAGAAACTAGCACCCATATAACATCACAACACTCAACTCTCCTGTCCCAGTAATCAGAAAACGTGGGCAGGCAGGCACCGACTGTAAACGTGCGCTGAATGCATTGAGTTGGACAAGCGCTTTCTAAACTGATAGGACGGGACTTAGGTTCGTCTTAGCCTCGACGGCCGGGATTTCCTGGCTCTGATCGGCAGTTCTGTAGCAGTTAAGGATGTAGAAGTGATATTCATCTCTGTTCATCAATGAATTGGTTAAAACTGATCCAGCTGCGAGTGGGCATTTGCTCTTTGGTCTGTGTCATGATGTGGTATGTGCACGCTATGTGTGTTTTAGATTGGTTTTATTTCAAGTGTTATGTTTGTCTGAGAAAGGGACCGAGATTTGTTAGCACCGGCACGTGCTGAGTGATATGCAAGAAAGTGTGCTAGTGTCTCACCCGGGTGTAAATCATGTGGTAAGATGATAAGAAACCACACCGGGGTGTAAATCATGTGGTAAGATGATAAGAAACTTCTGCCAAAAGGAAAGTAAAGCGGCACGGGCGTAATACCGACCACATTACCCCAAAAATCATGTGCCGAGCGTCTGTAAAATGTATGGTCACTAACATCATATTCCCTATACGCCACTTGGCGTGACGCGGATACTTCACTTTTACTTTCACAAAAATGATGATGACGTGTTGTAACTTGACCTGCGTTACGACCTTTTCTTGAAGCGCAGTTTGTTATTTATTACTCTTGCAATTTACAGAACTCTCAGTGGTTTTGTTGTTGTTACTCAATGATTGACAGCACTACCCTCCACCTATATGATTTTATTATTATTTCTAGTACAGCTTAAACAATATTTGAATAGGTATATTCTTGATATGTACAATTAAAAAAAAAGAAATCAAATTTCTCAGTTTTAAAAAGTAACCGCATGATGTTTATGTGAGCTAAAGTTGACGAAATTCTCTCTCACAATCAGTTAGTACTCTAGACTTGTAAATTCTTTTCTCTATTTCACTGCAGACGGATTTCTTTTCCCAAAGTAGAACACAGATTTTCTAAAGAGGAGCGGTCTTGCATTGCAAGTAGCATTGGGATTGGCATTAACACTTCAAGGCACACACTTTGAGATCAAATTGTCTGGGTTCATTGCTCAGTGAAAGCGGCTACTGTTGCAGTATCTTGTGAAATATCGGTGCTGCTTTTCTAAATAGGTTTGGGTGATGGGAATTGGGCGATAGTTTCACTGCCAGAAATGTTCCCTCTTTGTCGATAATATTCTGTCCTACACTTCTGTTGTGTGACGGTGTCTGAGCTGTAGTATTAGTTCTCGCACAATAATAAATATGCCGCCATCCCCTGTTCTTTTGGGAGTTGACGTGAAATTGTTTAATTTATTCTGAAATGGGAGTAAGTTTTCAAATAAACTTCAACTGTATAGATACATAATATAATACATTAAAAAGAAAATCAATTCTATTAGGAAAGAATAAAAAAAAAGATAATGACTAAAATGTACATTTAAAGTCTACAAGAAATAGATACGTGCTTTTGTTATTGTCACGATCTAAATCAGTCCTATTAAGTAATCTGTAAAGTAATTCAGTTAATAGAACGAGGCAACTAAATTGTCTGCTGTCAAATATTTAAATTAATAACAAATAAAGGCAACTAAATTTTCGGTAGTCAAATAGTTAAATTAATAACAAAACAAGGCAGCTAAATCGTCTGCAGTCAAATAATTCAATTAAATAACAAAACAAGGCAGCTAAATTATATGTAGAAAAAATAATACGTGGAAAGTCGACAAGGATATTTTTCGGTTTCTATTATTTGTTAGATATACTTCTAATAACGTTTGTTTCTTTCACTTCAGTCGTTCAGTGGATATATACCGAACGTTTGCTCACAATGCTATTAGTTTTGTCGTTTTGACATTTTGTTTGACTAAAGATGTTAAAGAGCAGTCATAAATCCATTCAAGATATTCAACAATCAAATCAAACGTAAGTTGTATAAACGACAGCAATAAATGATAACTTTGAAAAATAGTAAACATTATGTGAGTGTAACTATAAGGTGATTCAATTTGTTGAAATCTTTGACAATCAAACAGCAGACACAAAGTAGTTGGAGGTCACGGTATGTTGTTTTACAGAAGAATGTTTAGAATACTACGGGCAGCTAATAGGAGTAACAAGGACGGTTAAAAATTAGCCAAAACAAAAGAAAGATTTTTGTCAAAATTTTGAAGAAACAAATAATTTTTTGTGTAATTGAGGATGATGATATAACACACGGTCGACAATAATGTGACAGTGAGTCTTTGAAAGAACATTAAGTGGAGATAATTCGTTGTTGTGCACCGACTTTATGCCATTGACTGCGTTACTAGTCCTTGACCAAGCATAGGAAAGAAAGGTTAACCACAAAGAACCAAACAAATATTATTTAACTTTTCTAACCCTTCATGACTATGACGTATGGGTCACATGGCATTTTTACCTAATTTTAGCCCTGACCATTCGTAAACATTTTGAAAAATTTGGTCATTATAACGCCAGGCTGGGCCTTCTCTCTCTTAGAGAGTGGGCCACATTGTATATATACAGCACTTTCTTTGTTCAAGTGACTAACTGCTCATGCGATGCTTCATTCATTTGTTGTATTTCGTGAGACAGAAAACAGTAAATTAATTTTTCTTCACAAGCCAAAGTAAATAAATATCTATTTGACATGTACGTGACTTGTTGTCTGTCTACTTTATTTGATTTTATTCTTTAAATTCAGCTTTGTATGATTTGCGATTATAAAGCAAATAAAATAATATTCTTACCTAAAATATGATACTCTTATATCTGTCAAAAGAATACATACCCAACCCCTCTCATTTCCAATATAATTTTCTATATAACTGGTTGTCATAGTGACCCCCTCAACAAATGGATATATATGTTTTTTTTTTGTTAAAGTTCTATGTATTAATTCTGTGCAATTGAAAAACAAACTTAAAACAAAACTTGATGCACATTGCAGCCCCCAACAAGATAACATAATTTAATTTGTTGTACATATTATTTTCCACTGCCTTGTGGGTGAGACATTTTAGTTAAAGGCTAGCGGAGCCAACCGTAAACAAACCGACAGAAGGCAACAGAAAACCACCGTCGTAACTTCTTTGTATAATCACGGGTCGCCACAATGATAGAATGAATTCACGACAGCAACGTTAATAGGGATTCCAATGGATAGCTTTCCGAAAATGAGGAAGATGCTGTGCAATCCATTTTTGACAATGGAAATAAGAAAACGAGTTCTTAAATGCTATGTAGAGCCAGTCTTAACATATGGATGTGAATCATGGACAATAGGACAACAGACAAGATAGTCACTGGAGGCTGTAGAAATGTGGTTTTACAGAAAAATTTTGAGAATACCATGGACAGCTAAGAAGAGTAATAAAAACGTTCTGAAAGAGGCTAAAGCTAAAAGAGGAAAAATAAAAAAAATAAAAAAATGGTATGTAAAAAGCTTTACGTGACAAACATGTTACAAAAATAGTCTGTTTTGTCACGTAAAGCTTTTTACATACCATTTTTTTATTTTTTTATTTTTCCTTATATTCAGCTTTACTGCAGCTTCGCATTTTTATGCCTTAACCCTAAAGCTAAAAGAGACCTATCCAATATAGATATCAAATATTGGGAAGAAACAATCACCATTTTTTGGCCATATAATGAGAAGGGAACCACTGGAATATATTGTGACAACTGGGGAAGTTGAGGTACGAGGAGATAGAGGGAAGCAAAGAGAAAAGATACCAGACAGCTTAAGAAAATGGCTTGGCAGAAGGACAACAGAAATGATAAATAACTGTCGAGATAAAAAATCGTGGAGTGATATGATCACCTACGCCAGCAGGCATGGTACTTGATGATGATTTTCCAGATAAATATAAAATATGATTATATTTTCAACCAGTCACGGTTTCTTTACACACAATTTTGGAGAAAGCAGATATAACGAAACAATCACTTCAAACTAATAACAATCTTTTTGGTTTTGATACAAAACTGAACTTTTCTAAAATAACTTGTTCCGTCTTAGAAGATTATTTTCTTCTTCTTCTTCATCGTCATCTTCTTTCTCTTCGTCGTCGTCTTCTTCATAGCCTTTATCGTCGTCATCATCTTCTTCGTCATCCTCACCATCATCATCATCATCGCTATCATCATCATTATTATTTTCATCATCATCTACTTCTTTTCTTCTTTAAAAAAATGTTTTTTTAACAAAAGTTAAACATAACAGTCATGGATGCTCAATTAATTTAGGCAAATGTTAAAGTGAGGTATTGATACGTGTAAAGTACGTGTCTTAGCTGTCCAAAAAGAAACAATTACCCGCCTTCTCATTTGTAATGCTTAAATGATATCACTTCATATTTTCTTCTTCTGCCTTACTTCCTCATTTGTTTTCAGCTTCAAGGGGAGAGTTAGTTTGCAGTCTTTTCAGTTTATTCCCGCTTAATTTATTTCCGAGAGTAAAAAAGTAAAGTGCCTCGTCACGCCAAGTGGCGTATAGGGAATATGGTGTTAGTGACCATATATTTGACAGACCCTCGGCACATGATGTTTGGGGCAATGTGGTCGGTAGTACGCCCGTGCCGCTTTACTTTCCCAGAAAAAAATCAGGTACCCATTTAAAGCAGAGTGAACCCGGAAGCCGTCGATTGGGGTAGAATCCGACCTATTATTCCTTTGTAGTCCATTTCACTAACCACTGAGCTATCGCGGCTCCCATAATTTATTTCAGAGCTAGATATAATTTAGGAAATTAATATTTATGATGGGAAATATGTTTTTAAATGAATGGATAATTTGATACTTTCTGGGCGAGTGATATTTCCATATCCATCACAAAATGGGTTTAGAATTAAAGCAGAAACGTCTTGTCGACTCAATTTGCCATTGAAGAAGATAAAATATAAGCTACATTGGGAAATGAGGAAAAAAAACTAAACTATCAGTGACAAACAGCTTTGTGTGTGTTTGTGTGTATGTGTGTGTGTGTGTGTGTGTGCGTGCGTGTGTGTGTGTGCGCGTGTGTGTATGTGTGTGTGTGTGTGTGTAATTCTATATTTTGTAAAAAGAAAGTTATCTCATCTGAACTTTTCACTGTGTTTCTTTTTCCTAAAGTTAATTGCCCTCTTGTTTGATATTATTTCATTATTTGCGTTAATGTGAACATTATGACAATTATATGTTTATGTTTTATAACTCAGTTGCTACAGTTTGTTAGCTCTCATAAAATGTACAAATTATATAGCCTCAACTTTAGTGCTTAGTTTTCATGACTCAGCTTTATATTTTTATTGTGTGCAAGATTTAGTAATTTACTTTCTCTACTGTTTTTTTTAAATAGTTATACACATTCTGCTACTAAATTGTGAACATAAATAATTATTTAGTTTGCTAGATTTTAACAACTCTGGTGGATAAGTTACTGTTGGAGAATATAAAAAAAAAAACAAGAAATTTTCAGAAATTAAATGAAACAATATAACAATAAACACAATTAAAAAACAATATTGTTCATAGCTTAAAAATACTTAAATTTATTCTCATGACTTATATGCAACTTTATGAAAACTATTCATATACCTTGGTTGCTATATAGAAATGTGGCACTACATAAGGCCAACATATATTTTTAAAATAGTTCTATGAACTCTTTTGTTTCGAGGAGTCTTATGAACTGAATTTAAGAAATCATCATTATCATCATCATCGACTGCCCTCTCAGCATCGAAGGTTGGCTACCATGGAGCGTCATTCCGCTCTGTCTCTTACTTTGATGATGCAGGTTTTCAATGGGCTGTCCTGTCCATATTTTGATGTTGCTCGTCCATATTAATCTTGGTCTGCCTCTGCCTCTGTTACCCTGTATTTTCCCTTCCAATATTATTTTTAGTAGGCTGTTGTGTCTTTTAACGTGCCCCAAAAATGTCATTTGTCTTTTTATAATTGTGTTTAGTAGTTCTCTTTTAATTTTTAGTTGTTTCAAAAACTTCATCATTTCTTCTCTTTTCTTTCCATCCATTTCTACCTATTCTTCTATAAATCCACATTTCAGGGGCTTCAATTCTATATTCTATTTTCTTGTCTAATGTCCATGTTTCTTCATCATACAGGAATATTGAGAAGATATAACATTTTGCTATTCTTAGTTTTAGCCCTCGTGTTATTTGTTTTGACGTTAGTATGCTTCTCATGGCATTAAAATTACTTGTTGCCATTAAGAAATAACTTATGAAATAACAAACAAAAAATACATTGCCAGTGGCGAGAGAAAACTTCTCATGTAAATATAAGGCAGGGGCAGTTACTTTAAAAATGTGCTGAAACTCTTGAAGGATACAAGAAGAGAAGAAGAAAAAAAAATTATGTTCTTCACGAACGAACATCAGTAGCTACAGCACTGAGAGGCCATAGAAATACAATCCTGAATGATCTAAGAGCAAATTCTAGAAGCTGTGCCAGAAGTACAGAAGAGCTTTTACAAAGAGGAATTCATTTCACTGCAATGCTTCTCGGAAAAATAAAATGAGATTGACAAATTAGCACGAAAAGGAGAAACTATTTCAACCAGAGACATTTACCAAAGTTGATCACAAAGGATTTGTCCGAGACGAGGGTATAATATGAACACATGGAAGATTGCTAGAACAATAACACAAGCTGTCAACTTATCAGGAAATATCAAGTATCAGATTCCACCCAGGTTATTTACAAATATTTATCTTTTTGCAAATAAGACCTTGGAATATAAACCCTGTTAATTGTTACTATAGCATTGATAACAACGACTCATCATCATCATCTTCATCATCATCAGCAGCAGCAGCTTCATCATCATCATCAAGTACCATGCATGCTGGCGTAGGTGATCGTGTCTCTCCACAACTTTCGATCTGGACAGTTATTTATAATTTCTGTTGTTAAACTTCTGCCAAGTCATTCTCTTAAACTGTCTGGTATCTTTTCTCTTTGCTTCCCTCTACCTCTTTGTCCCTCAATTTTTTTTCAGTTGTCCCAAAATATTTCAACTGCTCCCTTCTCATTGCATGGCCAAAAAATGATGATTGCTTCTTCCTAATATTGGAAATTAGCTCTCTCTTTGCTTTGGCCTCTTTCAGTACGTTTTCATACCTCTTCTTAGCTGTCCACCCAACGACTATAGTACGCTTTCTACTGAATGGTTATCAAACGATGGCACTAAAATACTCACATCTACAACCAAGCTGGAATATTTCGTGTAGTGATGCCAGTAGCAAGAAGCTGTTCACTACTTTCTTGGAACTTATTCCGGTTGGCATCTAAAAGTATATTTAAAAGTCATGACTGCGTCACTTTACAGGTAAAGTCCTCAGAGTTTAACATCTAAAAGTATATTTAAAAGTCATGACTGCGTCACTTTACAGGTAAAGTCCTCAGAGTTTAACATCTAAAAGTATATTTAAAAGTCATGACTGCGTCACTTTACAGGTAAAGTCCTCAGAGTTTAACATCTAAAAGTATATTTAAAAGTCATGACTGCGTCACTTTACAGGTAAAGTCCTCAGAGTTTAACATCTAAAAGTATATTTAAAAGTCATGACTGCGTCATTTTACAGGTAAAGTCCACAGAGTTTAACATCTAAAAGTATATTTAAAAGTCATGGCTGCGTAACTTTACAGGTAAAGTCCTCAGAGTTTAACATCTAAAAGTATATTTAAAAGTCATGGCTGCGTAACTTTACAGGTAAAGTCCTCAGAGTTTAACATCTAAAAGTATATTTAAAAGTCATGGCTGCGTAACTTTACATGTAAAGTCCTCAGAGTTTAACATCTAAAAGAATGTATAACGATCTTACTACATTTACTTATACATCTCATAGTGAAATGCTACATTTAAATATATATCTCATAGTGAAATGCTACATTTGAATATCTACATATCGTAACTTAAATGCTAAATTATATATATATATATATATATATATATATATATATATATATATATAACAGTAATGCTACATTTTAACATACATCTTATTACTGTAATTATATGTATATCTCCTTACTATAATGCTACATTTTAACATCAATCTCATTACTAAAATGCTATATATATATAGATTATATGTATCGTGCCGCTTTACTTTCCCATAAAAAAATTCGATACCCATTTAAGGCTGGGTGAACGCGGAAGCCGTCGGTTGGGATCGAACACGACATCTTGTCCTTTGCAGTCCAGTTCACTAACCACTGAGCTATCGTGGCCCCAGTTGCCGCTGTAATAACAAACATATATTGTAGCTCTCGAAACTCAATTATTAGAAATTAAAATAATTCTTCTAAATTATCAGCTTTATTTTACAAATTGTTATGAAAAGTTAATTTCTACATTTATGGTTATAACAAATATTAACCTTCATAACATCCACAGTACAAAAGCAAATGTAGACTTTTACTAATCTGATTTTTCAATGAGTGTTGAACCCTGGTCGGACTGTCTCGAGGTTTGTGGTTTGCTTGAGCAACAAAGCGATAAGAAACTTCTGCCAAAAGGTTTCATGTATTTACATAGAAAACCCATCTAGTCTTTGAGACTCGTCTTTGCAATCACGCAACTGCAAAGCTCTCATGTTAACGGCAGCCTGAGAAAGCAGACTCGACAAACACATTGTCGCTGGCATGTATGGTATTTATGTCTCTATATGTTTTAAAGATTATTTACGCTTCACCGTGTTAGCCGGCCAATTTACATTAGGAATGTTTGGGAAACATCACGTTTCACTATTTTAGCACGCCATTTACGCTGTAGTATGCATCATGGAACCTATCATAACAGAGAATGGGAAAATGTAACAAAGAAAAAAGATTGTGTACTTAGTTGCAACTTTTCCGATGGGAAAAACGAAACTAGCAAGGAAAACCCTAGACATGGAAGTGTAAAAAATCCACAGTTTTGAAATGCTTTGAGTACTAGTACTGGTTACTGACTGTCACAATCAATATTTCCACATTCCTGGTACATAGATATTCCGTGGTAAATTAATAATTCTAATACAATTCGCTTGTTACACACCTCTCATCAGCCCCACTGTCGCCTCGTCTTGGTTGAACATTGAAAGTTTTAGAAAATAGTTGTGGAGATTTTGCCACATCCTTCACTAACAGACGCTCATCCGTGAGCTAAGTAAGAGTTGAGGTAATAAAGCCACGAAGTTGAAAGAGCCGCTATCGTTTAGTCCAAATGATGTGGCGGAGTATCCTTACAATGTAACTCTTCTGGAGATGTTAGGATGAGTTAAAACACTAGGTCTTCTATATCAACAGATATTATAGCAATCCTCACAGAGTCAGTGTTTATAGAGAGGTCTGTAGAAGAGGTGGAAAGTGGTCTGGATCAATTTTGTATCGTTGATCTTAGTAGCTCTTGCCATACCGAAAACGGATATTTCGGGCTGAAAGACACAGGTACTGCAGCTTGTCGTAACTAAGCGACATAACTCATCCACGCCCACTTAACCGATAAATGCTAAGAAGATGCAGAAGAAAAAGATAACTCTTGCATTAAGGAACTCACACCCCCCCTCACCCCCCATCATCGTATATTATAGATGGGCTACGTTTATTGAATATAGAATGGTCTTCCCTTTCCTGTAACGACCCACGGTGGTTCAGTGTATAGTGGACAGGACTACTAACGAAAACAAGACGGGCTCAATCCCTATTGATGGCTCCTATTTAACACAGCCTTAAATATGTAAAAGACATTTGTGGAAAAATAACGCGGCCTGGCGTGATACCGACCACATTCTTCATTTTAAAAATGTACCGTTGGTCATTGAAAAATATGGACACTAACACGATACGCCCCATACGCTTAAAGCGAGGAGTGAAATATTTATTTATTTAATTTTACGAACTTAATGTAATTTGTATGTTTGTGTTTAATCATTAATGTTCAATGAAAGCAGTTACATTCAATGGCCTGCTTCGTACACACAGACCACGGATAAAGCTTTACAGCTTCAGTTGACAGACTCAGTGAAGCAAATGGTTCATCTCTTTTGTTGGCGCCCATGACAGCGATGACACGAGTCATCCACAGGATTAGCGTACGCTCAATGTCCAGACACTAATCTCTTGAAATGTTTTTTTTTAATTATGTATCGATATAGAGAGCTTAGGGGGGAGTAGTGGAGGGAAAGCTAGATCAGAAATAGAACAATTATAAATCAGAGAGATCAGAAGATGAAGCATTTATGGGTGTTTATAAATAGAGGGAAATATAGAACATGTTCACCATCTCTTGGGCTGAAAGTGGTCAACGACTAATAATTGACAGTTTGCTTCAGCATCAGTGAATTAAAACTGGTCAAGAGTCTACTCCACCTTCCTGTGGTGAATCTGGTAACAGAAAAACCAGTTAGGATAAGCGTTGGAGATTCTAGAGAGAAGGAAACCTAGCATAAAATACCTGCTATGCTGAAGTCGGATGTCTGGGATCGGAAGGTGCAGGTATAACATTTTGTCAACCACAACACATCCTTATCCGCGACGAGTTATTTTAAGGGCGGAAGAACCAGAAGTCGTCTAGCGAACGCAATAGAAGAACCAGAAGTCGTCTAGCGAACGTAGTAGAAGAACCAGAAGTCGTCTAGCGAACGCAATAGAAGAACCAGAAGTCGTCTAGCGAACGCAGTAGAAGAACCAGAAGTCGTCTAGCGAACGTAGTAGAAGAACCAGAAGTCGTCTAGCGAACGCAATAGAAGAACCAGAAGTCGTCTAGCGAACGCAGTAGAAGAACCAGAAGTCGTCTAGCGAACGTAGTAGAAGAACCAGAAGTCGTCTAGCGAACGTAATAGAAGAACCAGAAGTCGTCTAGCGAACGTAATAGAAGAACCAGAAGTCGTCTAGCGAACGTAATAGAAGAACCAGAAGTCGTCTAGCGAACGTAGTAGAAGAACCAGAAGTCGTCTAGCGAACGTAATAGAAGAACCAGAAGTCGTCTAGCGAACGTAATAGAAGAACCAGAAGTCGTCTAGCGAACGTAATAGAAGAACCAGAAGTCGTCTAGCGAACGTAATAGAAGAACCAGAAGTCGTCTAGCGAACGTAATAGAAGAACCAGAAGTCGTCTAGCGAACGTAGTAGAAGAACCAGAAGTCGTCTAGCGAACGTAATAGAAGAACCAGAAGTCGTCTAGCGAACGCAATAGAAGAACCAGAAGTCGTCTAGCGAACGTAGTAGAAGAACCAGAAGTCGTCTAGCGAACGCAGTAGAAGAACCAGAAGTCGTCTAGCGAACGTAATAGAAGAACCAGAAGTCGTCTAGCGAACGCAATAGAAGAACCAGAAGTCGTCTAGCGAACGTAGTAGAAGAACCAGAAGTCGTCTAGCGAACGCAGTAGAAGAACCAGAAGTCGTCTAGCGAACGTAATAGAAGAACCAGAAGTCGTCTAGCGAACGCAATAGAAGAACCAGAAGTCGTCTAGCGAACGTAATAGAAGAACCAGAAGTCGTCTAGCGAACGTAATAGAAGAACCAGAAGTCGTCTAGCGAACGTAATAGAAGAACCAGAAGTCGTCTAGCGAACGCAGTAGAAGAACCAGAAGTCGTCTAGCGAACGTAATAGAAGAACCAGAAGTCGTCTAGCGAACGCAATAGAAGAACCAGAAGTCGTCTAGCGAACGCAGTAGAAGAACCAGAAGTCGTCTAGCGAACGCAGTAGAAGAACCAGAAGTCGTCTAGCGAACGCAATAGAAGAACCAGAAGTCGTCTAGCGAACGCAATAGAAGAACCAGAAGTCGTCTAGCAAACGCAGTAGAAGAACCAGAAGTCGTCTAGCGAACGCAGTAGAGGACGAACCAGAAGTCGTCTAGCAAACGTAGTAGAAGAAGAACCAGAAGTCGTCTAGCAAACGTAGTAGAAGAAGAACCAGAAGTCGTCCAGTGAACGCTGAAGAACAACCAGAAGAGTTAAACCAATTTCTTGATAAACCAAGTAGATGTAGCTCCTTAAATTGTTATGCTGAAAGGAGATGGCAGGTCATAACTTCGTTGTTATTACCGTTCCTAGTTTTATAGCTGAAATAACTTTCACTTGTCCGCCAGGATAATTTATTGAAAACTACAATGTATGTGCCTTGAGGTCTACATTTCACTATTACAGTATCATTTTCTCTCTGTTCCTAGATATTTGACACTCGTTTTATCGAAAACGTAATGACAGAGAAACACAATGAAGTAGAGAGACAAACAGAGAGAGAAAGACAGACAGACAGACAGACAGAGAGAGAGAGAAGCAGAAAACAAACAAAGATAGATAGATAGATAGATAGATAGATAGATAGATAGATAGATAGATAGATAGATAGATAGATAGATAGATAGATAGATAGATAGATAGATAGATAGATAGATAGATGGATGGATGGATGGATGGATGGATGGATGGATGGATGGATGATGGATGGATGGATGGATGGATGGATGGATGGATGGATGGATGGATGGATGGATGGATGGATGATGGATGGATGGATGGATGGATGGATGGATGGATGGGAAGGACGGACGGAAGGACGGACGGACGGACGGACGGACGGGCAAGTAAGCAGGCAGGCAGGGCCAGAGTTTCTAGAAGGGACTGTGAGATATTTATTAGTTTCTGACGGGAACAAATGAAATTGACGACTAGTGGTTCATGTGGACATGAAAGGCTGACCATCTTCATGTAATCCAGTCAAAGAAGTCGCGTTTTAAAACTTGATTATTTCTTTTTGTCTGTCACCGTGAGGAGATGAGTCATCTGTCAGCAAGATGAGTAGAAGTATTGTCTGTTACCGTGAGTAGGAGTATTGTCTGTAAATATAAGTAGATGTATTGTCTGTTACCGTGAGTAGAAGTATTGTCTTTAAATATAAGTAGATGTATTGTCTGTTACCGTGAGTAGAAGTATTGTCTGTAAATGTAAGTAGATGTATTGTCTGTTACCGTGAGTAGAAGTATTGTCTGTAAATGTAAGTAGATGTATTGTCTGTTACCGTGAGTAGAAGTATTGTCTGTAAATGTAAGTAGATGTATTGTCTGTTACCGTGAGTAGAAGTATTGTCTGTAAATGTAAGTAGATGTATTGTCTGTTACCGTGAGTAGAAGTATTGTCTGTAAATGTAAGTAGATGTATTGTCTGTTACCGTGAGTAGAAGTATTGTCTGTAAATGTAAGTAGATGTATTGTCTGTTACCGTGAGTAGAAGTATTGTCTGTAAATGTAAGTAGATGTATTATCTGTTACCGCGAGTAGATGTGTTGTCTGGTACCTGGGGAAGATGTGCTGTCTGTCACTGTTATTCGTTAGTTGTGTTGTCTGTCAATGTAAGGAGATGTGTTATCTGTTACTGCGAGTAGATGTGTTGTCTATCACGGGGGAAGATGTGTTGTCTGGTACCTGGGAAATATGTGCTGCCTGTCAATTTTATTAGTTGTGTTGTCTGTCACTGTAAGGAGATGTATAGCCTGTCACTACAAGTAGTTGTATTGTATGTCACTGTGAGTTGATGTGCTATCCGTCATCGCGAGGAGATGTGTTGTCTGTAAATGTGTGTAGATGTGTTGTCTGTCATCGGGAGGAGATGTATTATATGTTACTGTGAGGAGATGTATTGTCTGTCACTGTGAGTAGATAATTTTTTTCGGTCACCATGGGAATGTTTTTGTCTGTCAATGGGAGTAAATGTACTGTCTGTAAATATAAACAGTCCATAACACGTTTTCGTCATCTTGGACTCAGCGAAAGCCTTCTCCTTCTACTTTCCATGAAATGTGCCCTTCACTATTAACCGTTCACGGCCACTGCGGGGTATGACACATTTTGTACAGAAAAACTGGCATTAATTGTAATACAACATGGCATAACCAGATTTAGGTAGGGAACATGTGAGCAGTGAAGTTATTCACAACTGGAATGCTACTTTTTATGTTAACCCTTTTCCTTATTAATATAATAATCGTACTTATGATAAAATAATAAAAATAATATAAAAATAATTAGTATTGACTCGAGAAAGATCAATGCAAGATAACAAGCATAGACCAACAATTGTTTCTTTTTGTGATAGCTTAAATAGAGACCAATTGTGAAGTAAAACAAGGCGAGATAGAGTGTGGTGGCAGAAAAGATGGGCTCTGTCGAGAACGGTCTTGAAGACAAGAGCGGGAACAGTAATAGGAAACTCTTTAAACAGAGCTTCGCAGCAGGAGGGAATCTGATCATCAGAAGTGAACTTCACGTCTAGCAAGTGTTTCGGCCCTTAGCATCGTGAGGGAAGTGGGCACGCCTGGGTCATGACTCCCAGGCGTCGACCTCTTGCTTCATTGAACTTTAAAGCTTCATCATCATCATCATCGATTGCCATCTCCGCAACGATGGTTGGCTACCATGGATCGCCATTCCACTCTGTTTCTTGCTTTGATGGTGCAGGTTTTCATAGGCTGTCCTGTCCATATTTTGATGTTACTCGTCCATGTTAATCTTGGTCTGCCTCTGCCTCTTTTACCTTGTATTTTCCCTTCCAATATTACTTTTAATAGACTATTGTGTCTTTTATCGTGTCCCAAAAATTAGATTTGTCTTGTCTTAATTATATTTAGTAGTTCTGTTTTTATTTTTAGTTGTTTTAAAACTTCATCGTTTCAAATCTTACAATATATTTTCAGCACAAAATAACTAGACTTACTCTACACAACACTTCCGGTCGAATCTACGGTGTCTACCCGATCGTATACTTAATTGTCTTAGCTTTAACCCAGCACAACCATGTAAACAGCTTGGTATTGGGTTCAGGGCACTACAGGGACCTAAGATGTTCAGTAGTCAGAACCAATCAGAAAGCGATGACAAACTAATGAATGCAGACTACCGAGAAATCATGGCAGTATAGCTGGTGCTACAAATAAAATATTACAATGTTCATGCCTTGGACTTATTGGAAGTCTATCTGTGCGTACTGATCTAACGACGCTCCTAGCCATGAAAGTGAGTCCCGTCACGTCTCGACCATGTCATTAAGGGAGAATTGTGTTATTGTCTTTATTGTTACGATTATCGGCACATTTAGGCACGTGATCAACAAATATATATATTGTTTATTCTGATGATGGCGATGGCACCCTCTCTCCTCTCTTTCAGCGATTGCCAGGTGTTTATTTTCTTGGATTTATTTGAGATTGTTTGCGTCTTCATATTTATCTTTATCTTTATTTCATACACTGTTACTCTATTTCTTTTACTTTCTCGGTCTCTCTTTTAGCTCCGCCTCACCTCCTCTGCTCTTGAATTCTTCTTCTAAACTCTACATAAGCACCGTATATATTATTCTTTATCCAACTAGTTGGGGGCATAGCATGTAGGACAACGGTTTAATTTAATACAATGAACGTCACAGCAAGGAAAAAAAATAAGGTTGTGGAAAGAAAGAAAGAAAGAAAGAAAGAAAGAAAAAGAAAGAAAAAGAAAGAAAGAAAGAAAGAGCGGCCCAAAAGATATTTTGTAAAAAAAGATATAGAGAACTAGGAAAGGGGGGGGGGGGGGAGAAACAGATACAAAAGAGATATAAAGGATGAGAGAGACAGAATGTGAGTGACATACAAGAAAGGAAGAAAGTGAACAAAATGAACAAAATGAGAACCTGAAGATAGAAACAAGTTAAGAACGTCCTATCCAGACAGAAAAAAGAGGAAAGGAAATAAAGAAAATAGAAAGACAGAGACAGACAGACAGACATTTATATAGAAAAAATAAAAGAAAGAAAGAAAGAAACAAACAAACAAACAAACAAACAAACGGCGTCTGATAAGAAACCTGATTAGTTAGTTTGCTTGCCACTGATCAGAACAGTCGTTGTTGAGTTCCCAGATATCTCTCCATGACAAATTGTATTGTTTCTTGACCGACACGAATCAGGTGTTTAACCAGTCTCTGAAAATTGGTACCATGAGTCGGAAAGCAGAGGCCACCGTCACGTGATTACCGGCCACATCGCCATTAAAAGTGGCCGTCAGTCAAGAACAAATATGGGCACGAGGACGGTAGTTATTATAACGCTCTTAGTCTAAGGCGTGATCTAAACCTTTTTTTTTTTTTATATAAAGCAATAATTGTCAGAGCGCTCATTTATGTCTTTGAAACATCATGGACTGTCTCCTTTTTTTGTAGCAGAAACAGATCTTCATGATTTTATTTTTCTGTACTTTTTGCCGTTGATAAGGCTTGATAAGTCTTCTGTACTTCTTGTCTTTGATAAGGCTTGATAAGTCATCTGTACTTCTTGTCTTGATAAGGCTTGATAAGTCATGTGTATCTCTTGCCTTTGATAAGGCTTGATTAGTCTTCTGTACTTCTTGTCTTTGATAAGGCTTGATTAGTCTTCTGTACTTCTTGTCTTTTATAAGGCTTGATTAGTCTTCTGTACTTCTTGTCTTTTATAAGGCTTGATTAGTCTTCTGTACCTCTTGCCTTTGATAAGGCTTGATTAGTCTTCTGTACCTCTTGCCTTTGATAAGTCTTCTGTACTTCTTGCCTTTGATAAGTCCTCTGTACTTCTTGCCTTTGATAAGTCCTCTGTTCTTCTTGCCTTTGATAAGTCCTCTGTACTTCTTGCCTTTGATAAGTCCTCTGTACTTCTTGCCTTTGATAAGTCCTCTGTACTTCTTGCCTTTGATAAGTCCTCTGTACTTCTTGCCCTTAACTGTGTTTCAACATTTGGAAAACAAGAACTAGTTATGACCTATGCATTCTGCAAGAAAAAAAAAAAATTAAGCCCTCGTTCATGTTTCGATCAATCAATCACAGTCAGTCTGTCACGTTTGAGAAATTTGAAAAATGATCACAACAAAAAAGATTTCCATAAAGAACTGGATCTATCTTTGTCAAATCTAAAGAAGATGGGTTCGATTCCTTGAGGTGCGAAATATATATATTTTTTATAATCGGGGTAATATACAATCTTTAACCTGTACACCACTTAGCGTCCGCACTGAAGCATGCGGACTTTTTTTCGATTCTTACAGACCAGCAGCAGATTCGAGAAAAGTTGGTCAATATTATTGTAAATTATGCAAATTTCCACGGACAATATTTCTAAAGCTCTCTTGTAACTTGTATTTTTTTTCGCAGCTCCATTTTTTTTCAGCCAGTCATGCTCTTGTTATTTGTTTTCTAGAGAGAGCATCAAGCAACTGTTACATCTACCACCCTCTTCACACACACAAATAGACACAAATATACACACATATGTATGTATGGGCCTTAGATGTCTTCACATACTGTTCGAAGCATGAAAAGTCAGTAGTTTAGTCAAATATTGTGTCTTATGCTGGATGCTATTTTTCTTCAACAGCTCCTCTCGCTATATATATATATATATATATAATATAATATATATATATAATGTGTGTGTGTGTGTGTGAGAGAGAGAGAGAGAGAGTGAGAGAGAAAGTGTGTGTGTGTGTGTGTGTGTATCTGTGTATACACGCGCGCGCGCACAAATACTCTTAAAATAGAATAATTCAGATTAATTTGTTCATTCTATTTTCATCACACCAACCGTTATCACAGCGCCTCCATCATGATCTTTCAAAAACAGAATAATGTTCCCATGTTTATAGGACAACGAGAGTCTGTATGGCCCTAGTTATTAGAGAGCTGGCCTACTGTGGACATTAGTTCAGGTTCGATTACGATCAACGGCTAATTCGCCACAAAAGTGTACTGGATATATCAAGGAAATAAGATGGCAGTGACGTCATGAAGACCACATTACTAGCAAAATATGCCGATGGTAAAAAAGACAATCAGATTGAATATGAAAACTAAAGAATTCATCTGTATACTTTACTCCGTTGAACACTAAACCATTCATCTGTATACTTTACTCCCTTGGACACCAAGGCGTTCATATTTATACTTTACTCCCTTTGACACTAAAAACAATCATCTTTATACTTTACTCCGTTGGACACTAAACCATTCATCTTTACACTTTACTCCCTTGGACACCAAGGCATTCATCTTTATACTTCACTCCCTTGACAGTAAAAACAATCATCTTTATACTTTACTCCCTTTGACACTAAACCATTCATCTTTACACTTTACTCCCTTGGACACCACCAAGGCATTCATCTTTATACTTTACTCCGTTAAACACTAAAACATTCATCTTTATACTTTACTCCATTTGACACTAAAACATTCATCTTTATACTTTACTCCATTTGACACTAAAACAATCATATTTATATTTTACTCCCTTTGACACCAAGGCATTCATCTTTATACTTTACTCTCTTTGACACTAAAACAATCATCTTTTTACTTGACTCCATTTGACACTAAAACAATCATCTTTATATTTTACTCCCTTTGACACCAAGGCATTCATCTTTATACTTTACTCCCTTTGGGCACTAAAACATTCATCATTTTTACTTTACTCCGTTGGACACTAAGGCATTCATCTTTATACTTTACTCCTTAGACACAAAGGCATTAATCTTATACTTTACTCTGTTGGACACTAAAACATTCATCTTTATACTTTACTCTGTTGGATACTAAAACATTCATCTTTATACTTTACTCTGTTTGGACACTAAAACATTCATCTTTGTACTTTACCTTGTTGGACACTAAAACATTCATATTTGTACTTTACCTTGTTGGACACTAAAACATTCATCTTGGTACTTTACCTTGTTGGACACTAAAACATTCATCTTTGTACTTTACCTTGTTGGACACTAAAACATTCATCTTTGTACTTTACCTTCTTGGACACTAAAACATCCATCTTTGTACTTTACCTTGTTGGATACTAAAACATTCATCTTTGTACTTTACTCTGCTGGACACTAAAACATTCATCTTTGTACTTTACTCTGCTGGACACTAAAACATCCATCTTTGTACTTTACTCTGCTGGACACTAACACATTCATCTTTATACTTTACTCTGTTGGATACTAAAACATTCATCTTTATACTTTACTCTGTTTGGACACTAAAACATTCATCTTTGTACTTTACTCTGTTTGGACACTAAAACATTCATATTTGTACTTTACCTTGTTGGACACTAAAACATTCATCTTTGTACTTTGCTCTGCTGGACACTAAAACATTCATATTTGTACTTTACCTTGTTGGACACTAAAACATTCATCTTGGTACTTTACCTTGTTGGACACTAAAACATTCATCTTTGTACTTTACCTTCTTGGACACTAAAACATCCATCTTTGTACTTTACCTTGTTGGATACTAAAACATTCATCTTTGTACTTTACTCTGCTGGACACTAAAACATTCATCTTTGTACTTTACTCTGCTGGACACTAAACATCCATCTTTGTACTTTACTCTGCTGGACACTAACACATTCATCTTTATACTTTACTCTGCTGGACACTAAAACATCAATCTTTATACTTTACTCTGCTGGACACTAAAACATCCATCTTTGTACTTTACCTTGTTGGACACTAAAACATTCATCTTTGTACTTTACCTTGTTGGACACTAAAACATTCATCTTTGTACTTTACTCTGCTGGACACTAAAACATCCATATTTGTACTTTACCTTGTTGGACACTAAAACATCCATCTTTGTACTTTACCTTGTTGGACACTAAAACATTCATCTTTGTACTTTACTCTGCTGAACACTAAAACATCCATCTTTATAATTTACTTCGTTCGGCGTAATATAACTTTTTTCTTTTTCTTTGCTCCTGTATAGTGTCGAAGTGTTGAAAACAGTTACACAATTGAAGAAGGGAAGTATCAGTAGAGCCATGACTGACAGGCAACGAAGGGATCACACAAGAAATGAATGCATTGTTTAAATGATATCTGATCACAGAGAAATTATATGAGAGGTGGGTGTGTAGTATAAAAAAGATTCAAATTAGTTCTCAAATATTGTATGTAAAAGTAGTATGAAATATACTTTATGTAACAAAGAATCATAATTGTTGATTTCTTTATAAATAAACAAATAGTGTTTTCATAGTTTACATTTATCAGAGTATATCTGTTTCAGTTAATTTGCACTATCTAGTTTATACCTTGGAATTTTGTTAAACTCAGAAAGGATGCTGTACAAAAAATGTGAGATGCAGAATGGCTCAGGCAAAAGCAGCTATCCAAAAAATGAGGAAGATACTATGCAATCAACTTTTGACAATAGAAACAAGAAAAAGAGTTCTTAAATGTTACGTAGAGCCAGTCTTAACATATGGATGCGAATCATGGACAATAGGACAACAGACAAGAAAATCACTGGAGTTTGTAGAAATGTGGTTTTACAGAAGAATGTGAGAGTACCATGGACAGCTAAGAAGAGTAATGAAGATGTTCTGAGAGAGGTCGAAGCAAAAAGAGAGCTAATTTCCAATATTAGGAAGAAACAATCATCATTTTTTGGCCATGTAATGAGAAGAGAACAACTGGAATATATTGTAACAACTGAAAAAATTGAGGGACGAAGAGATAAAGGGAAGCAAAGAGAAAAAATAACAGATAGCTTAAGAGAATGGCTTGGCAGAAGGTCAACAACAGAAGTGATAAATAGCTGTCGAGATCGAAAGTTATGGAGAGACATGATCACCTACGCCAGCAGGCCCGTACTTGATGATGATGAGTTTATACCTCATTCAACGTAGTTATAGTTTGGACTTTGATATGTAATACCTTTGATAATCACGTTGTATTCTGTTAAGGAGTGATATCAAATGGCTGTTATGCCTTATTCTGGTGGCAGATTGAAGGAAATGCGTATTCTGCAGGGACTATCTAGTTGCGGAACAAAAAATGCAAATACAGCTTCAGGGAGTAAAAATCATATTTTGAGCGCAGATTAAGTTTAAAGATAACCTCTTTTTAACACTGTAAGAGCTACATCAAAGCTATGGAGGAGAGAGAGAGAGAGAGATAGAGACAAGTGGGAGGGAAGGGGGTTGGAAATCGGAGACAAAAATAGCAATAATTCGTGGCAGAATATTTAACCGGACAAAGATGAAGTTGGCACATTTTAAACCAGCAATTTAAGGCAATAAATATTATCTATGGCTGAATCTAGAATATTAAAAAATGTAAATGGCAAAGAAATGAAAGACATGATCTAAAACACATGTCACAGAGAGAATTAAACAGACAGAAGTGTCTTATGGATAACCTTGACACACTTACAATGCCAGACAAGTTTAAAAACATGAAAAAGTACCGGTCTTATATGAATTAATGGTGGATTCAGTGGGAAAACTGCTATAAATCTGGGAATATGAAAGTAAGAATGGTATTTAAGAACAGACATGGCTTGCTTAAACGGGAGGAAAAAGCATGCTAACGATATTGCACGGAACAAAAAAATAATTTTTCATCAACGGAAATGTATAATTCGCTAGGAAATTATGATTACATTTTTATTTC